>CM037998.1:29291767-29397894 GCA_021234005.1 Nephelium lappaceum | reverse complement strand
TTAAGGTGTGAATTGATATATACTTGCATCGATGATCAGTTATAAAATTCCGAAGGTGGATGTTGACTTAGACCAACGTTTGTTCTTCTGATTGATTTTAATATTTCAATTTGAATTGCTCTTTAGTTGTTTTTCTTAAAATTGTTTTTATTATACTCAAATCCCTATCCCCTATCCTTGTTCGTGTAGCATAAAACTAAGCTAGATACTCTCTGTGGGAACGATCTTTACTCACATCACTATATAAATTTTAGGAGTATAGGTTTAATTTGGTTGCCCACGACAGCACACCAGTATACTAATGGTTTTGAAAACATTTTTCTTTTCTTTTCTCAATTCAAACTGGAAAACTTGGTTTTTGAAATTTCTTTTCAACAACCTCATATATGCATATAAATCGAAATTCTCATTCAAGCTGTAAATCATCTAATATCAACGCATTTAAAATAAATTCAAGCAATCACTTATCAAATCAATTTAATAATTTGAAATACTTTTAAAATCTTTAAATAAAACTCACTCACAAATGGATAACTGAAAATGGCGTGTGCGGAGCCTCTACTCCTCTTGCCTCGATCCCTACGCGTCTTCGTCACCCGATTTCTTCCCTACGGAATCACTTTCTTCCTCTACACGTTGAGCTCGATTTGAGGCTGTTTTGGTGGCAAAAAAAGGGATGGGTTTTGGGCTGACTTCCCCCTCTTTCTTCTTCTCCATGCGAGCTCCTCTTCCCCAGTCAGATTCTCTCTTTTCTTCTCCAATCTGCTGCATTTGTGCTGGTTCCGCTTCACTGCATTCAACGCTGGTTTTGAGCTGAAAAGAGCGTCGGTTGCAACTGAAAATGGTGTCGGTCAGCCGTGCTCGACATCGGGTTTTGCAAGGTGGTCAAGATGGCAACTTATCGTCGTCGGTTTTGCTCCGATGGGTTGGGTTTGCACGACGATGAAGTCTGGTCTAATTCAAGTCTGATTTGCGTCGATTTTTGGCTGCATTGTGGCTGGATTTGAGCTGGGTTTGGCGAGCTTGGCGTAGGGTTGACTGGTCGGAGCTGCTCGGTCGACGGTCCTACACGTTTTCCACTCCGCTTTGGTCGAGTTCGGGTCGTGCTTCGCAGTTGTTTTTTGATCGTTCTTGGTCTGATGTACGTCGGTTTCTAGTCTGGTTCGAGCTAATCAGTCCCCTTCTTCTTCTTCTCTTCCTTTTCTTCTTCTTCTCTCTTCTTTTTCTTTCAGTGACAGTCACTGTTCTGCTTTTGTTTTGACTTTTGTGATTAAGTTTTTGCTTCATGTTTTCCTCCACAATAAATCTCAATAATTCCAGTTACGCCTCTTAAAATTTCATTCTCACCCTTGGCTTTTAGATTAATTCCAATTTGACCACACTTATTAAATCTTATCTTCAATTTAGTCCCTTGTCATCTTAAACAATTACTTGATTTCGTTTACTATTTTACCCTTCCGTTTAATCTCCAATCGAGTTTAATTCAATCTCTATGGGTTCCCTAAAACTTTAGGCGCTTCTGCGAACCATTTAGGGTCTCCAATAGTTATTTAGAGACTATTTCTGGGGAGATCCGTAAAGTTACAATAGAGGGCTTACAACGAAAACTTGACTCTCACCACTTGAAATCAACCTGATATTAATAGATTTCACTCTTGGGCTTGTATACACCCTTTGTATGACTTGAAAACCACTCAAAAATGATCTCAAACTCACCAATCTCAGTTGCTGCCCACTGGTTTCTCTCCAGCTAGTGAATGCTCTTCAAACCCACATAAATTGTGCTTTGTTCTCAACTTAATCTCAATCTCATGTCAACTTTATATAGCCTTTATTTACTTCAACAATTATCCCCAAACTAAGTTTAAATCTTCAAGATTGCCATTAGTTTGGTTTGGAGACTTTTGATTAGTTGTAATATAAAAACAATTACAATTCTAACCAATCTCATTCCATTTCAACCAAATGATAACTCTTTTGTCTTTTAGCTCATTTTGTCTTCATGTGCTATTCTTATCCTACTCTTTTTTTTTTTTTTTGCTTCACTCTCACTCACACACCACTTTCATGCTCTCTTTCTCACTTATCACACCACACACACATCTCACACCAATTGTCATGCTTTCTTTCATATTTTAAACTTCCTAAAATGCCCTTTATACATGTCTTTTCATTATCAATATAATCATGCCCCTTTTTGGTAATTTCTTTCGCACTAATTGCCTTTTAAACCTTAAATAAATCACTATACCAAGTCTCGTATTCAAAATCATCTCCGATCGACCCAGAAATTCTACCATAACTCAATTAACACATCTAACCACTTTAAATTACTTTATTACCTCATAAATAAGGGCATACTTATGCAGTACATGTATAGTACAAGAATCGAAATGTTATATTACATGCCATTTCAGTATTCACCTCCATTGTCACTTCTCAAATACTTGATTTTTTTTCTCGTTTGGTTCTCCACTTCCGTCTTTCATTGCTTGAACTTGTCAAAGACCTTGGATTTCTCCTTCATGAAGTACACCCAAACCTTCCTAAAAAAATCATCCATGAATGTAACAAAGTAGCGAGCTTCACCATTTGATCTAGTTAATGCTGGCCCACACATCGGAGTGTATGTAATCAAGCAACCCCTTGCTTCCATTTTCCTTGCTTAGAACTTCGAAGCTCACCTTGCTTTGCTTTCCCATAACACAATACTTGCAAAATTCTAGCTTGCATGACCCCACACCTTTCAACAATTTTCGCTGCTATAGTTTTTGTAATGCTCTCTCACTCATATGCCCTAACCTTAAATGCCAAAGTTGACTTTCATCTTTGCAAGTTTCTTCTGTTAGGCATTGTGCCCTAAGAGCTTGTAATTTGTAAACGTTTAAATAAATTATAAATAAATAAGTTTATTTTATTCAAATTAATGTGCATTTATGAAATGTTTGCTTCATACGAATATCATGTAACATCCATGATTACTTATGTAGTCTCAAATTAAGTATGTAAGTGTTATATACAAGAGGATTTAGTTTGAGATTAGTAATCAAAAGAGTCCGTAGAAAGCAAACAAAGCTGGGTACTTTGTTTGTGGTAAATCTACAACTGCGGTCCATTTTGTATTTGATACGATGATTTTATCCGGGATTGTTCATATGGCGATATGAAAATGGAGGCACTTATATAATAGAGATTATATAGAACTGGACCACGATAAAATGAGTTTCTTATTAATATCCGTTAAACAAAGAAATTCTTATTTATCGATTAGATGATCATATATGGATTGATCTTAATCCTGAGTGTTTAATGGACTCCTATTTGTTGGGTCATGTCTTTTGATTTACTTGGGTGAGACTGTTATAGATTTACGATCAATATGCTTCGTACTTTGGAGATGTGATTTAATAAGTGGCTGGGAACATTCTACACAATAGTGGAATCCACTCCTTCTTGCGAGAAGTAGATGAGTAGTTCCCTTAAGTGTTGATTCGGGTCTTGAACAATAAGAGCGCTCAACTTTCTGTTTATGAGTAAATTGAAAGATAAATTCATAAGTTGTTATGGATATATTGTTCATTAGAGAATCAATGGTACTTAAAGGAACAAGATATAATTAGAGAGGTATAACGGATTTTAATAACCTAGCTCTAATTATGAACTACTCGTGGAGGATCGAATGATATGAAATGATTAAATCGATGGACACTGAAAATTCAGATTGTGTAAAACATCTACAATTTTGAGAGTGCAACCTTAAGTTTTTAGTGGAGTAACTCTAAGGTTAATAATAGTGAATTATTAATTAAAGAGTTTAATTAATAATTCCGATATTATTGGAGCTCAAATTGTAGGTCCATTTGGTCCCCTTGCTAGCTCACAACCACATAAAGAAACAAGTTGAAGAATATAATTGGATTGTCCGATTATTTGTGTACATATAAATTTATGTACATGTTCATAAAATTATTTAAATAATTTGATTATTTAGATATTTATAATTATTTAATTAATTGTAGACGTCATGGGTTCAATTATAAATGATGTCATTAAATTAATTATGATTTAGAATCATTTAATTTAATGAAATAATCATTTAATTAATTAATGGAAATAATAATTTTAATTGGAATAAGATTCCATTTAAATTATATTAAAAGAGTTTTAATTTAATGAGAATTAGATTCCATATTAAATTAAAAGAATAGAATTCTAATCCAATAAGGAATTTGATTCCATATTGGATATGAATTAAGTCTTTCAATTTAAATAGGAATTTGGATTCCTTGTTAAAATTGAAGTGCCCTAGTTTACCAATATATATAAAAAGATATTTTTATGATTGGTAAGAGTAGTGGTGGTAGAGAGAATTTTTGGCTACTTGAACCAAAAATTTCCATTGATTAAAAATCACCTAATAACCATCTACTTCAAAAGGATCTTCAAAAGATTGTGCCCACACACAGTTTCTTTTGTGAAGAGTCATAGCAAGGAAGATCAGGTGGTGAAGAATTTGCGAATCAAAAGGGATCAATTCAATCTTCATGCAAGGTAAGATTCGATCTTATGAATTAATTATTGAATCGTTATTACTAGCATCAATTGGACATGTTTTATTTGAAAAGTTTTAAGATTCACGTTTCCGCATTCGAATTAAAATCGATATTTTTCCCTTCAATTGGTATCAGAGCCTGGTTTTCGCTAGTTTAATAATTGATTCAATAATGATTGAATTTTCTTTTGATCATGATTCTTTGTATGTCATAGAGTAGGCACAAATTATTGCTTGATATATATTCATGTTTGATGAATTGGATTTGCATGGATTGACCGTTAATTGTATGGTTCTTTGGCTAATTTAATTTGATTAAATTTATAAGACGTTTGTGGCGATTTAATTTCCTTGTAATCATAGATTTAGGATTTTATTTTTGTCGAAGAATTCAAGTCGAAGAATGATGTGCAACGGCTCTGAAATTTCGTTTCTGGTTTTGGGCGAAAGTTATCATTGAATAGGGAATCGTTTTAAGAAAAATTCATGTGTGTTCGATGCAAAAGTTGCACGTAGTTAGATGTGTGCATAAGATGCGCATCACACAAAAATAAATTGAACGATTCTAGACAGCAGCAGAATAAGTCAGAACGTGGCAACGGAACTGGACAGCGGCAGCGCAAGTTCTTGTAACAAAGTGTGCGTGTGATGCACAACCAGATGGCAGCGTGCGAAGGGCTGTGTGACAGCTTAATTCGCAGTCAAGTTCAGCGGTGCAGAAACTTGCGCATAGCCATGCCTGGTTTTCTGGGCAGCAAGCGAACTGGTTTTGAACCAGTTGAACACCATGGTTTGGCGTTGACTGGCTGGTGTATCTGGTGTGGTCTGCTGCATCGAATGGCTGCGTTGTAGGACTGATGCCGCTGTGCGTGTGACTGGTTATGAACCAGTTTTGGCTGCACATGGGAGTCTGGTACAAGGGCTATTAGTGCGTTGGACTGCTGCGCGTAGAAGACTGGTTTTGAACCAGTTTTTTACATGGCTGTTCGGACTCTTTAGGAGCACCCAGATTTGCACGCAGTGGTGTGCGACACATGTGCACTGGGTGCATATGTTGCACACGGCAGTGTGATGCAAACCTGGGCACAAAAGTTGTGCACAGGTGGCACCACACTTGGTGCACATAAAAACACGCCAAAAACATAGTCTGGTGTGTTGTATTCAAAGTGTAATAGAGCACTTGCTCATGTGTGTGACACATGGCAGCATCAATGTAATGCACTGTAAGTGTAATTGTTGCACTTGCTAGTTTGTACATTATAAACAAAAACAGTACATGCTTGTGCGTCCAACATATGGCAATCGTTTGGATAATTTTACTTGGGCCCTAAAAGCATAAAATGGGCTCTAGCCAATCCATTTGATGGAGATTCTTAATAATTAAATTGGATTTAATTATGAGCCCAAGAGAGCCTATCAAGATCATGAAGACCGTGAAGTCCTTGAAGACTACAAGTGAAGGCCAAGGAATGCCTTGGTTAATTTTGTAATATCTAAAATTAGTTTTAGGTCGTTAAAGCTAAAGAACCCGGTCAATCACATGTTATTTATTTTAATTGTTTATCATGTGATGATTGAATAATTTATTGATAACATGATCATGCATAAAATATGTCATATAGAATAGAAAGTGTCTACTCGTTACATTATAACATGACATACATACATGTATTATTATTTATTTTTTCTATTAAATAGTTTATTAGTTAAAATAGAGATAATAATACATTAAATACCAATTTCATAATTTGTTAGGATTTTAGTTAAAAATCCTAGGTTCACAAATTAGAAATATATAATTAGTTTTAATGTGATTAAAATAAATATATTTCAAATAATTGGTAGTTTTAATGTGGATTAGATTTTAAGAGTTAAAATTGGGTAATCTCACATTAAATCTAATCTTAATAATTAAAGAGTTTAGATTATATAGATTAGATCTTTCATAATGAATTAGATTTTTAAGAGTTAAAAATCTGGTAATTTATTAGGTGTTAATAGAATGATGATTTTAGTAACATACTGATTCCTAGTAACTTAGATTATACTTGTTAACCGTTAATAATCTAAGATGATGACTAGGAATATTAAAATAGAAAAACCCTAATCCTAAAATAGTGAGTGGGAGAGGGATATATGACAATATATCCTACGGTCTCCATCGTTAGTTCAACATCGTAAAACTTAAATGGCGCCTCGAGACGGCTTTGTTATCGTCCCCCTACGGATGGTGTCCATTTAGGTTGATCAAGGTTGACTTCCTAACGGATAGGAATTCTAGATGTATCTTGTGATTGACCTACCTTACGGCGGCAATTCTCGAGTTAAGTCTATGGACTCCGAAATGATGGGTTACACTCATAAAGGAAATAATTAATTGTTAATTATTTTTTCCTGACCGAAAAACGGTAATCAAATAATATATGAAAAAGAGTTTTCTGTTATATTATTTGATTGAGAATGTCTCAGTCTAACATACAAATATTTGACCTACCCTACGGCGGCACCTATTTGTGGCATGTTAGATTATCGTGGCATACTAATTCTTTTTAGGGTATTTTTGATTCATTATTCATGTATCATGCATCATGTTTAATTTTATGCTAAAATTTATGATATTCATATGAAGCAATTTTTGAATAAAATATTTTGTTTATTTATTTCAGCAATGTCGTCACCTTTAATTACCATACTTGCTAATGATAAACTAAATAAGGGTAACTATGTTAAATGGAAAAATAATATGAACGCCATTTTAGTCTGTGAGGATCTAAAATTTGTCCTGATGGAGGAGTGTCCTCCTGTGCCACCTAAAAATGTCACGCGTAATGTACGCGAAACCTACCAAAATTGGGTTAAGGCTGATGAAAAGGCCCGTTGCTACCTGTTAGCAGGAATGTCCGACGTGCTTGCTAAGAAGCATGAGGCACTGACTACAGCATCTCAGATGATGGAGTCATTACAAGGGATGTTTGGGCAACCTTCTGAGCAGCAGCGACACGAAGCTGTTTATGCTGCTATGACTGCTAAGATGAAGGAAGGAACATTAGTTCAAGAGCATGTCTTGAACATGATGACCTATTTTAATACAGCTGAAACTCATTGTGGGGTGATTAATGAGCTCAAAGAGAATAAGATGAAAGGTAAATATGATTTACTAGTCATTGAATCTTGTTTAGTAGAGGATGATTCATCCACTTGGATAATTGATTTAGGAGCCACTAATCATGTTTGTTCTTCTTTGCAACTGATTGACTCTTATAGGCTGCTTGGTGAGGGAGAGTTCACCATGCGAGTTGGCACTGGGGATGTCGTTTCAGCTAGAGCAGTGGGAGAAGTTAGACTTCAATTTTCAAATAATTGTTTTATTGTTTTGAACAATGTTTATTATATTCCGAATTTTAGAAGAAATTTGATTTCGGTTTCTAGATTATTGGAGCACAATTATTCAATTTCTTTTAGTAATAAAGATGTTATTATTTTTAGAAATGGTTTGAATATTTGTTCCGGAATATTAGAAAACAACATTTACATGTTAAGGTCGTTAACACGTAATTCACTGCTCAATGCTGAATTGTTTAAAGTTGAAAAACCTAAAACAAAGCGACAAAAGATTTCTCCTAATGATGATACCTATCTTTGGCATCTAAGACTTGGACATATTAATCTTGACAGAATAGACAGACTAGTAAAGAGCGGAACTTTAAGTGAGTTAAAGATCGGCACTTTACCTGTTTGTGAATCCTGTTTAGAAGGTAAAATGACTAAGAGACCTTTTAAGACAAAAGGGTATAGAGCCAAAGAACCGCTAGAGCTTATACATTCGGATGTTTGTGGTCCAATGAATGTTAAAGTTAGAGGTGGTTATGAATATTTCATCACATTCATTGATGATTATTCTAGATATGGGTATGTTTACCTAATGCAACGAAAGTCTGAAACTTTTGAAAAGTTCAAAGAGTTTAAAACTGAAGTTGAAAATCAATTAGGTAAAACATTGAAAGCTTTACGATCAGATCGTGGAGGAGAGTACCTTGATACAGAGTTCAAGGATTACTTGATTGAGCATGGGATTCTATCCCAACTGACTGCTCCTAGAACACCCCAGCAGAACGGTGTTGCAGAAAGGAGAAATCGGACCCTTTTGGACATGATAAGATCTATGTTTAGTTTCTCATCATTACCTAGTTCATTCTGGGGATATGCATTGCAAACTGCAATGTATATTTTGAATGTTGTACCATCTAAGTCAGTTCCAAAGACACCCTTGGAGTTGTGGAATGGTCGTAAAGCTAGTTTACGACATTTTCGCATTTGGGGTTGTCCAGCACATGTGCTGAAGAACAAGACTGGGAAGCTGGAACCACGTTCAAAAGTTTGCCTATTTGTAGGTTATCCTGGAGAGACTAGGGGCGGACTCTTTTATAGTCCTGAAGAAAACAAAGTGTTTGTATCGACAAACGCTACGTTTCTTGAAGAGAACTATTTGAGAGAGTACAAACCTCGAAGTAAGATTGTACTCGAGGAGTTATTACCTGGTTCGACCAGTATCCAATCAACAATAGTTGTTGATAATAACATAGTTAAAACCACGTCTGAGCGTCAGACAGACTTTCATCAGAATCATCTACCACCTCGTCGTAGTGGAATGGTTATTAGACCACCTATTCGTTACAGAAATATCGGAGAGGCACAGATTGCTATCTCTGATGAGAGTGTAGATGATCCATTGACATATAATGATGCAATGGAAGATTCTGATAAGGAAGAATGGCTTAAAGCTATGAATCTCGAGATAGAGTCCATGTACTCAAACTCAGTCTGGGAACTTGTGGATCAACCAGATGGGGTAAAACCCATAGGTTGTAAATGGATCTACAAAAGGAAGAGAGGAGTGGACGGGAAGGTAGAGACCTTCAAAGCTAGGCTAGTGGCAAAAGGTTATACTCAAAAAGAGGGAGTTGACTATGAAGAAACTTTCTCACCAGTAGCCATGCTTAAGTCCATTCGTATTCTTCTATCCATAGCTGCATGTCTCGATTACAAGATATGGCAAATGGATGTCAAGACTGCATTCTTGAATGGCAATCTTGATGAAAGCATCTATATGGTGCAACCAGAGGGATTCATAATCCAAGGTCAAGAGCAAAAGGTTTGCAAGTTGCAAAGGTCTATTTATGGACTTAAGCAAGCTTCTCGATCTTGGAACATTAGATTTGATACTTCGATAAAGTCTTATGGTTTTGAGCAAAATATCGATGAACCTTGTGTATACAAGCGTATCATCGATAAGAAAGTGGTTTTCCTCGTACTTTACGTCGATGATATTCTACTCATTGGGAATGATGTAGGAGCATTATCTGATGTAAAGAACTGGCTTGCTAACCAATTCCAAATGAAAGATTTGGGAGAGGCTAGTTATGTTCTTGGGATCCAAATCATACGAGATCGTAAGAACAAACTGTTAGCATTGTCTCAAGCATCATACATTGATAAGATCCTTGTACGTTATTCGATGCAGAATTCCAAGAAAGGTTATTTACCTTCTCGGCATGGAGTTCACTTGTCTAAGGAACAATGTCCTAAGACACCTCAAGAAGTTGAGGATATGAGACGAATTCCCTATGCCTCTGCAGTGGGCAGTCTCATGTATGCTATGCTATGCACGAGACCTGACATATGTTATTCAGTGGGAGTAGTCAGTCGTTATCAATCTAACCCAGGATTGGATCATTGGGTGGCAGTAAAATGTATTCTCAAATATCTTCGGAGAACGAGAAACTATATGCTAGTATATTCTGGTGAGAATTTGATTCCAACAGGATATACAGATTCTGATTTTCAGTCGGATAAGGATTCTCGAAAATCCACGTCCGGGTCAGTATTCACCCCAGGTGGTGGGGCTATAGTATGGAGGAGTGTTAAGCAATCATGTATCGCTGACTCCACCATGGAAGCAGAATATGTAGCAGCTTGTGAAGCAGCTAAAGAAGCAGTTTGGCTTCGTAAGTTCTTGACAGATTTAGACGTTGTTTCAAATATGGATAAGCCAATCACACTTTATTGTGATAATAGTGGTGCAGTGGCTAATTCGAAAGAACCAAGAAGCCATAAGCGTGGAAAGCATATAGAAAGAAAATATCATCTCATTAGAGAGATAGTACATAGAGGAGATGTGTCGGTGATGAAAATAGCTTCACAGGACAACCATGCTGATCCGTTTACAAAGACCTTAACGGCTAAAGTGTTTGACGGTCATCTAGAGGGTCTAGAATTACGAGATATGTCTCATTTGCTCTAGGGCAAGTGGGAGATTGTTAGGCATTGTGCCCTAAGAGCTTGTAATTTGTAAACGTTTAAATAAATTATAAATAAATAAGTTTATTTTATTCAAATTAATGTGCATTTATGAAATGTTTGCTTCATACGAATATCATGTAACATCCATGATTACTTATGTAGTCTCAAATTAAGTATGTAAGTGTTATATACAAGAGGATTTAGTTTGAGATTAGTAATCAAAAGAGTCCGTAGAAAGCAAACAAAGCTGGGTACTTTGTTTGTGGTAAATCTACAGCTGCGGTCTATTTTGTATTTGATACGATGATTTTATCCGGGATTGTTCATATGGCGATATGAAAATGGAGGCACTTATATAATAGAGATTATATAGAACTGGACCACGATAAAATGAGTTTCTTATTAATATCCGTTAAACAAAGAAATTCTTATTTATCGATTAGATGATCATATATGGATTGATCTTAATCCTGAGTGTTTAATGGACTCCTATTTGTTGGGTCATGTCTTTTGATTTACATGGGTGAGACTGTTATAGATTTACGGTCAATATGCTTCGTACTTTGGAGATGTGATTTAATAAGTGGCTGGGAACATTCTACACAATAGTGGAATCCACTCCTTCTTGCGAGAAGTAGATGAGTAGTTCCCTTAAGTGTTGATTCGGGTCTTGAACAATAAGAGCGCTCAACTTTCTGTTTATGAGTAAATTGAAAGATAAATTCATAAGTTGTTATGGATATATTGTTCATTAGAGAATCAATGGTACTTAAAGGAACAAGATATAATTAGAGAGGTATAACGGATTTTAATAACCTAGCTCTAATTATGAACTACTCGTGGAGGATCGAATGATATGAAATGATTAAATCGATGGACACTGAAAATTCAGATTGTGTAAAACATCTACAATTTTGAGAGTGCAACCTTAAGTTTTTAGTGGAGTAACTCTAAGGTTAATAATAGTGAATTATTAATTAAAGAGTTTAATTAATAATTCCGATATTATTGGAGCTCAAATTGTAGGTCCATTTGGTCCCCTTGCTAGCTCACAACCACATAAAGAAACAAGTTGAAGAATATAATTGGATTGTCCGATTATTTGTGTACATATAAATTTATGTACATGTTCATAAAATTATTTAAATAATTTGATTATTTAGATATTTATAATTATTTAATTAATGGTTAATTATTTAATTAATTGTAGACGTCATGGGTTCAATTATAAATGATGTCATTAAATTAATTATGATTTAGAATCATTTAATTTAATGAAATAATCATTTAATTAATTAATGGAAATAATAATTTTAATTGGAATAAGATTCCATTTAAATTATATTAAAAGAGTTTTAATTTAATGGGAATTAGATTCCATATTAAATTAAAAGAATAGAATTCTAATCCAATAAGGAATTTGATTCCATATTGGATATGAATTAAGTCTTTCAATTTAAATAGGAATTTGGATTCCTTGTTAAAATTGAAGTGCCCTAGTTTACCAATATATATAAAAAGATGTTTTTATGATTGGTAAGAGTAGTGGTGGTAGAGAGAATTTTTGGCTACTTGAACCAAAAATTTCCATTGATTAAAAATCACCTAATAACCATCTACTTCAAAAGGATCTTCAAAAGATTGTGCCCACACACAGTTTCTTTTGTGAAGAGTCATAGCAAGGAAGATCAGGTGGTGAAGAATTTGCGAATCAAAAGGGATCAATTCAATCTTCATGCAAGGTAAGATTCGATCTTATGAATTAATTATTGAATCGTTATTACTAGCATCAATTGGACATGTTTTATTTGAAAAGTTTTAAGATTCACGTTTCCGCATTCGAATTAAAATCGATATTTTTCCCTTCATCTTCTTCTGTAAAGATAGTTGTTCTACCTAAAATTGTGTTCCCCAAAGTTTGTAAAGATTGTTGCCTAATTTAGTACCGCGCATCATCACCATAGATTCCTTTGACACCTTGATAACACCATCCTTTGTCGAAAAAGAACACCCATTTGCATCCAATGTGGCTAGAGATATCAAATTCTTCTTGAGTGCCGAAACAAGTCTCACACTACCTAAGGTTTTCACAATCCTGTCAAACATCTTGATCTTGATTGTACCAATCCCAATGGCCTTGCAAGATGCATTGTTACCAATTAGGACTTCATCTTCGCTTTGAGACTCATAAGTGTCAAACCATTCATGATTTGTGCATCTGTGGAAAGAGCACCTGGAATCAAGAATCCATGTATCTAAAGCATGACTAGTAGAAGCCACCACTAAGAGTTTATCACAACCTTCAGAACCCTAACCTTCGGATGGATGACCTTCGAATACACCACAACCTTTGGATGCAACATTCGTCGTAGAGCTTGTCTCGGCTTTCTTGCCCTCTTTGATCTCCACTTTAAGCTTCCTACACTCCCGTTTACAATGTCGTTTCTTGCTGCAACTGTGGCCCTCCACATTTTTCTTTCTAGACTTCAATCTAGAGTTTTTCGTCGACTTACTTCTTTCTTTTGTTCGACTTTGCTCACTAGACTCCTTCGCCAAGAGTACTTTGCCTTGAGCTTTCCTCTCACTTGCCTTGTCCAATTTCACATAAGAAATTATATAGAAAACAACAGCGTCAAATTCAAGAGTTTTCTTGCCAAACAACAAAGTAGTCCTAAAATTCTTGAAGGAATTTGGTAAAGACCTCAACAACAATAGAGTTTTATCATCCTTCTCACACTTTACATTAATCCGTGCTAGATCACTAATACACCGGTTAAATTCATTCAAGTGTGTCATCACATCTTTGCCCTCTAACATCTTTAGACCAAAGAGTTGATCGTTTAGAGTCAATTTGTGTGACAAAGATTTTTCCATGTAGAGCTTCTCTAGCTTTTCCCAAGTGTCCTTAGCACTTTTCTCTTCCATAACATTACATATCACTTTTTTGGAAAGGTGTAGCTTTATAAAGCTCATAATCTTCTCAACCAATACTTTCCACGACTCTGGAGACATATCCCTAGGCTTGTATTCAACTCCTGAAATAGTAAAAAATAAGTCTTGTTGGATGAGGATATTCTTCATTTTCCTTTGCCATATTGTAAAGTTTGACTCTCCATCAAATGACTTTACTTCAAACTTCACCCCACCAGAGCTTTCGAACATTATGCTATTTCTCTCGGCCATACAAACAATCTTTTACAACGTAGTGCTCTAATACCACTTGTAGGAGGAAGGCGCAACAACAATCAAACACACTAGTGCTCCCTTAGGACTTTTATCGAACACTTGGTGTACAACTCCTAACCAAACTAGTAACACCCAAGATCTTGTTTGAATGGCCACACAATACAACAAGTAACACAAATATAATGGCAAGAACATAATTAAGCTAAGAGCAAAACAAACCACAACATAGCACAAGAAATTTTACATGGTTCACCAAAATGGCTATGTTCAAGAAGGTCATCGATTTCACTAGTACAAAAATAATAAGGTTACAAGAGATTACCTCAACCTCCAAACTATCTTTTCCCTCTAGGTCTCAATCTTTCAATCTCACAAGCTTTCAAGAGTTTTCTTTGTTGCTCACACTCTATAGAGACACACACCTCTCTCACAAAGTCACTCTACACCGTTACAACTCTCTTAATAAGACAATAATATACATTAAGAGACTTTCTAAAATAACAACAAAGCCCACCCTAACTTGAAATTATGAAATTGCCCCAAAGACTACAACCAATGAAGTTGCTTTAAGACATACTTCAACAATAAGCATTCTATTTTGTGTAGGAGTTGTTGGCCATTCAATAGCAAGGACCTAGGAATATTGGCTTTCTTTCGGATGCAAAATATGGGTTATATGCATTAAGAACTTATTGAGATCCTTGGCTATGCTCTAGTTATTACTGTAAGACACTAGAATTTCCATCTTGTAAATTTGTGTGTCATGTATAGTTGAGCTTATTAAAGTGCTTATAAATTGGACCGCTTCACTAGTTTGGTTCAGGTTTGAACTTAAATTTGTTTGATTTGTGAGTAAAAGTTGCCATGAGTAAATATGTGAATATTAATGTTCGATTTCAACAAGGAAAAATTGGACTAGTATCAAATTTTGTTGGTAATTTTTGGTAGTTGGTATTCACTTATTATTTGAGACATTTTGATTTAGATATGAATTACTAGTTTAACCTTTTGGATTAAATGGAAATTAGTTTACAATTAGAATTTTGTTAAAAGATAAAAAAATAAAAAATAAAAAAATAAAAAGAAAAAAAAGCTTAAATTGCCTTATATTTGAGTACATACAAGCACTATAAATTAATTAAAAAAAGAAAGAAGAGATAGGCACTCCCTGTTATACTTTCTTATCACTATTATTAGATGGCGATAAGAGTGACATTGAGTTTCCACTGTCAGACAACTTGATTTATGTCTTGCTGTTTACTTTTATCGGATAAGATTTATGTTGTAGAAACTCTTATAACTTTTAGGATAAGTCAAAATCTCAATCTCACATGCATGCAAACTTCATCCCTCTCCTTCATCTAAGGTTGATTGGCATTAAACTTTCTTTGATAGCTAGACTTGGGTCCTCAACTGCTAAATACAAATATTATTGTCAATTTTTTCCCCTTTTTTTTAATGAAATTAGTATATTGCAATCAATATTAAACAGTCGCATAAACAAATACTGCTACTTTTGAAAATGTGGCCATTGAATGTGGTATGCTTTTAAAGAATAATAGAATATTCCAATTCTTCTATTTCACATCTACTTGTTTTCTACCTAATCAATAGCATTGTAATTCTTCCATTTCACATCTACCAAATGTAGCTATAAATAGTTATAATAACCATATAAACAACAAATTATACCAACATGGTAAATAGGAAACTTACCTTGAGATTTTCATACAAGTTATTTAAAAAACCTGAGGTTTTGTAGTGAAAGTAAGAATTAGGGTTTTTGCAATTGAAATCTTGTGTTTCTTTTGCTATGACTTGCTAGAAACATGGATTTTCTAGGTTGTTGGCTCTTCTATAGGCTAGTCAACAGTTGTGAAAATTTAAATTTATGTGTTAGACATCTGGACAAAGGTGTTGTAATAATGTGTCCTCAAAATCATGATAATTTTATATGGTGATAATTGATAGGATGACTCAATGATTAGGTTGAAGTGGTGGACAGAGAACCATTTTGTGAACAAGCTTTGATCAATATATTGGGGTTGTGTGGGTTTTTAGAATCCAAAATAGCTCTATACCTAGAAAGTGAAAGATGCATTACTATTTAATAAGATCATTTTATCAAACATCCTTAATGAACCTCTTTACTACAAAGCATTTGGTAGAGAGATACAACTTGTTACTAAATAGCTTTTGGTTAAAGGTGCTTGTCTAAACATAGAAAACGACAATTATTTTCAAGATTATGTAACTTGATATCAGTCCATGGCACATAAGTATGGATTAAGTAACAACTGTGATTATTACAACAAAAATTATAATTTTATACCAGATATTTTTATGCAATAGGTTGTATTGTATTTAGATCGACTCTTTGGTTGAAGTGTCGACTAAATATATGCTTCACATTGTTTAACCATAAGATTTTATATATCCTGACTTCTGACTCTCTTAGAAGACTTTTTTGAGCTACATGTCATTTGTGATAGCTTTTACTTTTAGGTTTTGATAGTAAAAGGAGACAAGAAGAAGTCTGAGCTTTTCAAATACTTTTTAAATTATACATTTTAAAAGAGCTTTTGAGACTATTTGGTTGGAATATTACTGAAGTCTCTTTTAATCATGATATGAATGTTATATCCTTCTAGAAGAGCTTTTAAATGTATTTTGTTGAAATATTCAAATTATCACTATATATATATGTACTTTTTAAACAAATTACGCTATATATATACATATGTTCTTCTTAAACAATTTACTACATAAACATATATGTAACTTATTTTTTCAATTATATTTACTAAACTTTGGTTATTAAAATAAATTAAGTAATAAAAATTAAATTAAAATTATACGTACATTCATGCATAATAATTCATACAAATTATGTCAATAATTTTACATGAAATTATATATAATGATAAAAGTAGAAAAAAAATAATAATTTATTTAAATATTAATTCTCTTGTAATTCCATCATGAACAACATCCATCTCACTTTCGGTCAATTATTAAATTAATATATATATTTATATATAATTCTTTCTATCTTCTTACACATAATCTATTGTTAAAATTTGTTCCCACAAACCTAGCAACTACCAACTAAAAGAACTTGAATAAGTTATTCAAATTCTTTCTTTAATCATGGTACCATTGAAAGTCAACTAAACATAATTGTACAAAATACAAGCTATTGTTTAAATTCTTTTGGTTGTCCAAAATGTCTCACAAATGATGCTAAAGATAAGATCCTTTGCTCTTTTGGCAAACATTGGGCATCACCATCCAGTAACACTGCATAGTATAAGTAACTACAAAGAATGCTTCGTTTCATTGGCTCCATCGTCTTCGTAAATCAAGCAAGGTATAATATCCTCAACAGAAGGCTGACATGAAGTTTTATAGTTTCAACATGCCAGTCAGAACACAGAGACAATAGTAGGCACAGATCCTTGAAACTTTGCTTGGAGTATTCTTCAACATATCCAAAAATGCAATGAGTGCATGAGAAGCAAGATAAAACCATTCAGTATGGCTGTTATTCACTTCCTGTATGCCAACATATCCGGTCAAACCTGATTGCGAGCAGTAGAACTCATTCAATACAAGCAAGTTCAATAAAGAAGGACACAATCAAGAAGTTAGCACCTGCCAGCATCCAATATACATATGGTTTCAATCACTTCGGATTTTCCAAGAAATATCTCAAATTATAAAAGAAAATTGAACAACAAATAGGTTTTTCAAAAACAAAAATTCTAGCAAGCAACTCAAAAGAGCCATAAACCACTCAAGAAACTCATGTCCACTAATTTGATCTCATTGATTCAGTTCATTAAAATGTCCAGTCCAACATCATTGTCATCTTTAATACAATCAAAAAATAAAAAAAATAAAAAAATGCACACACACACAGGGACATACAAATATCAGAAACTACACAGATCAAAAAATCACATGCACTCTTTTGTTGGTCTTTTGACCACTCTTTTGTTAGGCATACTTTTTCCTGAAGTGTATTCTTTTTCTTTTTTTACTCCTTTACAATATTGGTTAATTGTAGGTTGTGTAATATGCACAAAATTTCACATGTACATCAAGTCACTTGCTTTGCCTTCCATGACAGCAAGTTACTCATGGAAATATGTCAAGAAGCCAAAAATCTTCTAAAAATCGTCACCCTCTTTTACTTGGATTGAATCACTTTGTTCATTTTGTCTATACATTATTTCAGGGGGAGAAAATTAAACGAGGGAGTTGTTGAAGCTGGAGAAGAAATTTTTGTTTGTAAATTGGGGAACCATGAAACAAGACAATTATATTGTTTTAGCTTCTTTTAGTTGATTCTAACTATAAAGGGAGCCAATTTGCTCCTCTTTCATTGAAAAGAGAATAGAAATTCTTGTTATTTCAGTTTTAATGGAGACATACATACTTTCGCATAATTTATCATCCTCAAACATCAATCACCCTTAGGATTCCTTTGCATAAAGTGATAGGACTAAAACAAGACTAGAAATGGTAGTAAAGTTGTAGATGGGGACGACAACTTAAGTCATCTTGTTATGTTTGTTTCAATTCAAATATAATTTATTTAATTAATCAAATTCATTATAAATAAAATTAATTGGAATTCTCATATTTATGATAATCCCTGTATCTACCTGTGAATAAAACTTTTGTAAGTAATGTTCAAGTTTTAACGTAAAAATATGTAAAATCAAATTTATTAAGAGGACGCAAGCTAAATTCAAGTATAATTCATCAAATTTAGATGTAGAATAACAAAAGTGCATTGAGTCCTAGGATTAGTTATTTATAATTGAAGCTAGATCTCCTTAATTAGGATATTCCTTTGTTTTTTACTTGAAGTATAATTTATCAGATTTAGAGGTAGAATAACAAAAGTGCATTGAGTCCTAAGATTAGTTATTTATACTTGAAGTTAGATCTCCCTAATTGGGATATTCCTTTGTTTTCTCTAAAAGAACAAAGGTAATAACTAAGGAACAAATGATCTGTGTGTCCTTTCTTTTTTTAATACAATATCAAACTAGTGCAAAAAAAAAAAAAAAGAAAATCATACTTCAGTGTTTCCAAATTACTAGATTATTAATGAGTATGGATAAAATTTTGAGATGGACTTATATTACTAGGACCCAATAAAATTGAAACGAAGTAAAAATAAGTTCATTTGGGTAGTTTCTGAAGGTTCCGAAAGTTACCGACGAAAACACCATTGTGGACAAGATTGTGAATACTATTGACCTAAACTCCGTTTGAATTTTTTTCGAAGTCATGGATTGAGTCCTAAGAGATCTAATTAGAGTATTGTAAAGTCAATTTGATGAATGAGTGATCATAGAATTAATTTGGAATTTATTTCGGAATGAATTATATTAATTTTTAACGTTAAGGGTATAAATGAGATTTTATGATATTAAACCCATTCTAAAAGCACAATCCATGTGATTATTGATAAACCAATGGTGGATTAATACCTAATAGTCATCTTTTGACTAAATATGTGGTTGAGATTAATTAAAATTGATTAAAGACAATTGAATGGATAATTATGGAAGTTTATGGATCAATTTGAAATAAGTTTACATGACATGGGCCAAGATAGAATAAGCAAGAGTTAAGGACCAAAAATCTAATTAATTAAGGGACACAATGGTCATTTATGAGAAAGATTAGTATAAATATCACCACTTAGTCAATTTTGCTTCATTTTCTCGCCACTTTCACACCAACACAAACACAAAACCGAGAATAGAGAGGGAGAAAGGAAGAAGTCTCGGCCAAGCATAGCAAAGGGGTGATCAAGCTAATCGAATCCAATTTTAAGCCTCCAACCAAGATCTCAAGCCATCCTAAGCAAGAAAAACAAGTTTGTAGCAAGATCAAAGCCAAAAATAGGTGAGTTCTATCATTTTTAAAGTTGCTTCCATGATGTTGGTGATGATGTTTTTGTGATGTTTTGGTTGGGCTTTTGGTATGGGTTTTTATGTAAAATGGAAGTGGAGTTTTATGAAACTAAAAATAAGTATAAACCATATGGAAATTATTAGGTTTGATGTGTTAGGGTTTCGTTGGAACAAATACAAAGTTGGTTGAATTGGTTTTAAGTGAATTTTAGTGCATACCAAGTGTTTGATAAAATGCCTAGGTGAAATAAAATGCAAAATTTGAATGGAATGAATTGCTTATGTGCTAGGCCATGTAAGACCATAATGAGGGAAGTATGGTACCAATGTCATTTGATATTATTAAGCATGATTCCATGTTGAAATTGTGGTAAGAAAACCCATGAAAAGCTTATGGAAGTGTTGGAAATTAAGTTAGATAATAATTCCAACTTGTAACCCATATGAAGGGCATTGGTGGGAATCATGAAACATCACCTCATGAATATGTTTTAATGCATTAAATGAGTATGTTTGAGTATGTATGGCATTAAGGAAAAGAGAATTAAGATTTAGAATGAAAAAATGTGAAAATGACATTGAAAAAGTAGTGAAAAAATGGGGCTTTTCCTAGGTTTCGTCACCCGTTCGTTAGAATTTTTTAGAACCATCTTATGGGCGACCTAAGTGCGAGTTAGGAAGATGAATGGAGCAAAAATGAAGTGAAAAACTGCCCTAGGATGGGCTGTGAACAGTACTCGGCTGTGAACAGTACTCGGCTAAGAGGAGTGCCAAAAATTTGACTTTTCATTTCGAGCTCCAGAAAATTATTTCGGGTATATGGGGATATTTCTAGGTGTATATAAGTAAGGTTCATGGAAAGAAAAAGGAATTTTAAAGTTTCGGTTAAGTAGAAATCGTGTAGAGACGCTTTTTAGGGAATAGGTCCATTTATGGTTGAATTGAGTTATAAGTTGTGTGATAAGTTTTGTGAAGCTAAAATTAGTGAATTCTAAGTGAATATATGATGTGTAGTAAAAAGGAAGGAAGCGGAACCAATGAAGACTATTGGAGCTCACTTAAGGAAATTTGAATCAAGGTGAGTGCTACATTTGATTTTAAAGTATTTGAAATTAGATTTGGAAATTTTAAGAAAATTTTATTTATAAGTGATATATATATTGTTTTGAAATGTTTGTGAGAGATTTATAAGGTCTTTTAAGTAATTGAGAAAATTTTTAAGAAAATTTCTATGATCCATGTTATAGTAATTATATGTACATATAAGTTTATATTTGTTTTAAGTGGTTAACCATTTTGTAAATGTATTGTTATTTTAATATTTGAAATGAACATTTTTTATTATATGATACTTTGTATGGAAAATTGTTACTTATGATTTTATAAGTATGAGATTGTTATAAAATGAAGTTTAAGTTGAGTTTTAAGCCCCTTTTTGTAAATGAGGCTAAGTTTTATAGTATGCAAAGAAAAGCATTTTTTTGATTTCCTTATAAGTGATTTCAAGTATGTATTAATTTATAAGTTTTGCAATTTGTATGATTTATATGAAACTCATGCAAATATAAATTTTATGGATTCTTTATGTATATTTTACATTAATATATATGATTTATATGAGGTTTTATTAAGCCATTTTATGTGTTTATTAAAATCTAAGTTCCATATGAAGTTTTATGTATATATATATGAGATTTTAAGTATGATTAAGTATAAAATGATATTTTATGCTTTTACACTAAGTAAGAAAAATACAATAAATTTTCAAAAACCATAAGTATACCTACTTTTATAAGTAAGTTTTAGACCTGGCCGGTATATCCCACAATAGTATGGCAAGTCTAGGGGGGATGTGTCACTAACTCAGGGGGGGTTTTAAGTCTATTGTGTCGTTTCTGCTTTTGTGGGATATTATCTCGTATTATGGTTAGCGATGTAACATTCTGCACATAACTACGGGATGTCTTCGTAAGTAAGTAAGTGTCACGGTTGGTGTCTGTTAAAAGCGCCACGTGACTCCACGTCAGTTAGCGTTATTACAACTTCCGTGTGGTTGTAAGTATTATGGGGTACAAATGGTGCTTTTCGAAAATTAACTAAGTATTTAAAGTCTTAAACGCAAAGAAAAATATTTTATATGCTTAAAGTATATTTTTATAACTAAATAAGATTTAAATTTTAAAAGGGTTTAAGAAATGAGAATTTATTTTATACGTTTCATAATTTATGAGTTTTCTAGGAAGTTTTATGAATATATTTAAGTTTTACGAATTTATCATTTTAAGCTATGCATTGAAATTGATTTAAATTTTATACATCTATAAACTACAAGTTCCATATGAATCTTTATGTATGTGTAAGATCAAATGATATTCAATTTTGTAAGCTTTATATGAATTTTATGCATATGCGAGTTGTAATTTTCATATATATGATTTATATCTTAAATAAGATTTGGACTTTATAAGTTCTAAGTTAAATTGAGTTTTTATGTATATATGAAGTTTATGTACAAATGGGTTTAAGTTGATATGTGATTTATAAGTCCCATATGAATTTTTAGGTACTTACGTGATTATAATTTATATATATATATATATGCTTTGAGATTTAAATAAAAATTTATGCTTAAGAATTTTATGTTATATGAGATTTTTACGTATATATATAAGTTTTATATACATTTTGATGCCCTTATGGATTTTATAGTTTTATAAGCTATGTATGAGATTTATATGCATATGTAGTTTATGGATTTAACACTCACACTTACAATGGAATAAGTTTTGAGATTTATGAGAAATTTTAAGAAATATAAATGCATTTTGAAATGATTTTTAAGGAGGTATTTTTAAGAAACAAAATATTTTAAGTTAAAAAAAAATTAAGCACTCACTGAGCTCTCAAAGCTCACTGTTTTATGTTTTTATGATAAAAACCTCCTCAGGTATAGAAGTGGGTGACCAAGAACAGAGGGCTTCTCCAGAAGGGTAGGTGGGCAAGGACACGACATTGCTTCTATATAAATATATTTTTGCATATGTTATAATTGAAATAAATTATATGTAAATACATGTTTAAGTTGTAAATGAGTGGCAAATTAATTATGCATGAATTTGAAAAGCGTTAGTCACATTAAAGAAATTTTCGTAAGTTACAAAGTATTTAAATTACGATTTTACGCTTTTGATTTCTACGAAATGGATTTATGATTGAAATGTGTGGTTGTGGACGAAGTTGGGTTGGAAAATAAAAATATATAGAAGTATATTTTCCTTTGCAGGTTATTTTGGCTAAGTTAAAAACGCTGCCGTTATGTTGTCGAATTTTCTATATAGAGAAAAAAAAAATTTCAATCCATTCTAGTTTTATAAGTAAGAAAAACTTTTAAGGGTTCACTTCATGAATTTCTTTTAGCCCATTTAGTAGGGTTTAAGAAGGATCCGTTGGGATGCCAAGCGGGACCCTCCGAACGTAAGTACGGTAAGATTCGGATTGGGTCCCGTTAGAAAGGGCGAAACCCTTAAGAGATTCCTTTAGGTGCTTAAATCTCTCTTAGCCAAGGGAAACCTCTTCCCCTTCGTAGATTGCCTCTCCCCTCAGCTATAGATAACAAGTGGCTGTAAGAAGGTGAAGAGTCATCTTAAATCAAGAGAGACCTAGACTATGCAATAAATAGGGCTTCGGAGTCCCCTTTTTCCCTATCTGGTGAGTACCCTATTTTTGAAATACTCCATCCCTTTTTTTAAAGTGATAAAAAGTGTCTATCATTCTTGCTCACCTCTCTTTTGAATAGTGGACATTTTTATATTCGTCCTCCTTCTGCCTAAGGTTCGTTTTCCCTCATTTTCTCATAATCAACTCTTCCTCAGCACCCCTCAACTTGCTTCTCTACATTATGTCCCTTGATCCCTCTCTTGGTCAAGTCACTTTCACATTTTTTTCATTTTTTCTGCTCTTTTGATCAATCAACTTGGGCCTAAGGGACGTGATCATGTCAATTTTAGATATGATTTTATATTTTTAATCCTTGCTTTTGTAAGGAATACTTGAGTAGATTCTGTTATTTTAATGTAATTTTCTAGTGTTTGTGTTTGCAGGGTTATTTAGGAGAAGATGATAGACAATAATGAATGAAATCAAGTTTTGAAAGGGAGTTAGAGTTTTCATGAATAGCATTCACTAAACGCAAGTTGCGGTCTCAAGTCATGAAAATAATCAAATGATCTCGCTGAACACATTCGCCAAAATACCAATTATCATTGTTTTTTAGGGGTTTTCGCTAAATGCAACTAGTAGTCATAAGTCGCAAATTGATGTCAGACATGCATAGAAAAAACTTTCCAACCCCAAGCCGATTTCACCTATAAATACATGATTTTCTCATTTCAATAGTTGTGTAGCAAACCACAAAACACTTTCAAAGTTATTTTTCTTCATTTCTATAGAGATTTTGTATAGATTCAAGTCAAGTTCCATTAAAGATTCATTTAACACTTCATTGGAGGCATTCTAGAGCGATATAGAAGTGGTTTGGGTGGATTCTAAAGCAAAAGCAATGGTGAACTCTTGATGTTATCTTTTGTTTTTGTTTCACTCATTATGTTGTTCAATTATTCTTTCATTTTTGGCTTGATTTTTTATAGATCTCTAAAGAACTAAGTTATTTCTAGGGAGTTCTTTGTAGTTTGATATAGATCTATTTTTATGGATGATTTATTGATGTTTAATGAGTTGATTTCATATATTGGTATTCTGTTTTATCATTTCTTAATGCTTTCGCTTTCGATTGATATAGGTCTGCTCAATTGGATGATTTTGTGTTATTAATATACTTGAAAGAGATGTTGAAAACTAGAACTTGATAAAATAAAATCTGAGAGTTGGAATAGACATATATCTAGTTTTCATCTATGATCTTATATGAATATTTCTGTGTAATGAGTTTGCATTAACCATTTAGCATAAAAATATAGCCAAGTGTTTAATGCGAACATACCTGTGATGAACTTGAAAGAGACTCATCGATATAGTTGTTTACTTGATCAAATACAACATGAAATTATAATATGTCAAAAGAAAAATGACACAAGAATAGTAAAGTATTAAATGAAGGTGAATTTCCCTAGATATTTTATTCAAGTGGTTGTTGTTATTTAATTAAGTTTTTCTATTAATTAGAATCTTTGCAATTTACCTTTTAATTCAATTTTCTTTTATTGATTTTTGAATAAAGTTGCGTAATTCAATTTTAGTAATTAGTATTGATTTGAATCGTCTCTATGGGATCCACCTTGATTCACCACAATATTACATTGAGACCATATATACTTACACGAAGTTTTGTGTAATCAAGTGTTATATCGAAAACGTGCATCAGGATACATGGCTCTTTTTCCTTTGCCAGCTTCCTCTCTATGCCGCCTGGCACGATCGCTACCCTACCTTTTCTCACCTACTGCCTAGCATCTATCATGCGTTAGTCTTAGGTTTGTTTCTAGCCCTGATATTTTTGTTTTTAGTTGACCAAAAAGGGTGATATGATGATGTCATAGAGATTTGCCCCTTCTTTTTTAATTAGGCTTTCTCTTGGTTTCTCTCACCACTTTTATAAGGGGTAATGATGTCTTCTTTTTGCCTATCTTAGCTAATTAATTAGGCTCAGATCCATGTTCTTCAAAGACCAATCCCTAGGGACTTGATTTTAGGCTCTAATTGAAATTGAATCCAATTGGTTTCAATGTTAGGCTCAATCAAATTGGCAAGGGATCAAATTTTGCCTAATAGTAGTGCTTCACTTCGGACCAAGAAATGCAATGTATTAGCCTAAAGTGGATCCAAATAGAATGAAGTTGGTCCTTGCTCTCAATTTCTATGTTCTCCACTCTTTTTTTCTTTTCTTTTTTACTAATTACACCTATTCCTGCTTGACTCGTTTGAGTGATCTGGCTCAGGTTACTTGGCTTGACTTGCTTTCTTTTCGCACCCTGCAGACTTCTCATGATAGACATGACTTTTACATATCGCTTTTTATGTTATAGTTTCTCAAGTACAGGTATTATGCATGTCCATCTCCCTATTTTTGCATGTTAGTCAAAGGCCATTTTTCATCAACATTAATTGCATTTCTTTTTCTTGTTTGAATGGTAATTTGTTAGGTAAGAGTGCTAGGGTTTGGTTGATTTATATCCTTCGTTTTCCTGTTTTCTCATTTTTCACTTTTCTTTTTTGCCTTTTGTTTCTCTCATGCAATCTGATTTCTTTAAGTAAACTTCTAGTTTTCTTATATAGTTTTCTTCTCTTTTTCACTTGGTACTGTGTCGCATTGAGCTTAGCTTTCCTCCCTTTTTGTGTTGTTCACTTAAGTTCCCTTTAGCCATGTCTAGCGAATCTTAGGGTTCTCTTTTCTTGCCATCTTTTGATTTTTTTACTAACAACAACTGACCAATCAATTCCCAAGTAGGTAACTCTCCCTTTAAGTCAAGGCTGGCTTTTTACGGAAAAAGCTTTAACTTCTAAGGGTGTTCCTAAGTTCATATTGAGCAGTAGTTCTTCCCTTATCATTGTAGAAGATATAGGTTTTGATGTCACTTGCCCTAAGCACCCCTAAACCCGTAGTCACCATGGGTCCAAGTCGGTTTCTATTGGCCTTGACCATTTTGGTGCTGGTTTGGCTAGAACGCCTAATATCTTTTATGGTCTAGGTTCATCTATGACACATCTTGAGCTTGAGGATTGCAAGTCTAAGTTTAGGATCCCTCCGACTGTAGGGTTAAAGCTTCCCTCCTGGGAGAAAACCCTAACGCCACTTACCTAAGGGAAGTGGCCATCCCCTATTGGTCATTGGAATTTGGTCTCCATCTTCCATTTTCTAAGTTCTTTAGACGACTGTTATATGATATTGGTGCCTCTCCCATGCAATTCACTTTCATCTTTTGATGGTACATGTATAGGTGCCACAGGTTATGGCACGAGCACAGTTGGGAGACTTGGTCATTAGGGAGTTGCATTGCATATATAACATGAATGTCATCCATGTGCACAAAGGAGTGTATTCTTTATGCGTTTGGGATGCGTCCTTAAACCCTAACCTTTTCACTCTGGAGAGAAAGAGTGGTACCATACATGATTCTTTGCTTTGGAAGAGTGGGGTTTTGATCTTTTGGCAAGTAGTAAGAATTGCAAGGTTCCTACCACTATCAAGAATGAAGGTTTGTTTCTTCCTTCTCTCTTTTTCCTCTGATTGATTTTTTTTTTTTTTTTTGTAATGGAGGACCTTTAGATCAGCAAATGGAGCTATCCCCCCTAAGAAAGAGCATATTCCAAAGTTAGACACTTCGAAACCTGTTTCAGTAGTGATTTTCGACACATCGAAGGCCAAAGGTCCTCACAATCAAGAATTACAGATAAATTGCTTCACTTACTCCCCTTTGCTTTTTTATGAGGCTCATGTTGTGGCCTTTTGTATACCTTTTACAGTAATTGTTGTTTTTTTTTTTTAGACATGGACCCTACTTGTTCATCCCCATCTTTGAAAAGAGAGGCCAATGCATCAGTTAAGGTAATTGATTGGCGTAAGAAGGAAAGGTAGCGAGTGTTTTGCCAGTCTAGTTCATCATAGTCCCCCATTTTTGGTAGCGTTCCCATTCTTACCATTCATGTAATCATGGCCTCACCTTCATCAACAAAAAGCAGGACTTCGAAGGCCTCAAAGGGAAAGGATCCAACTCTTAAGGATCTTGTTAACATCACTCAAATCCAACCCCTGATCGATTACTTCACGCAAAACGTGGAACGCGATTTCTTTTCTAGTTCAATTTCACACAGTACAAGCCTACCAACCTTGCCTGCTTATTAAGCTCTCCACTGGCTTGTGAATGTCTATTCATTTGTGTACATGTTTAACTTTTTTGCTATCTTGTTGGTTCTCTTTACATAATGCAATTACAATGATCTAAACCCATTCCTTTATCTTTGGCTTTTTGAGAAAGATGCGAAAGATTCGATTCTCCTGGAGAGAGCAAACTCGCTTGGATGTACAAGCTTTTGAGGGAAGGATTACCTTCCTTAAGCAACCCTAGGTCAAAAGGGAGGCCAAAATTACTAAGGAGAGGGAAAAATGCTCCCTTCTACAGTCTCATTATACGGCATTGGAAATCGAGGAGGATAAGTCCTCTGCGACAGGATACTAGTTGGCTTAGACTAAGATTTATGAGCTTTATCTTAATCTCGACCTCCACAACATTTTTATCCCTTTTGCATTAGAGAAGGTGCAATCATAATCAACCCAAATAGGAGACCATGACCTTTCGAAAACAAGTGCCACAGGGAGTAAAGGTAAAAGAGACGAATGAGCTATACCTTTGGTGGATATGGATGATATCTAAGCTCCTTTGCTATCCCTTTTGCATAGACTAAGATTCGTGAGCTTTATCCTAATCTCGACCTCCATAGCATTTCTATCCCTTTTGCACAGAAAAAAGTGCAATCATAATCAGCCCAAACAAGAGGCCATGACCTTTCGAAAACAAATGTCATAGGGAGTAAAAGTAAAGGAGATGAGGGAGTTATACCTTTGGTGGACGTGGGTGATATCTAAACCTCTTTGCTTAGCAAAGATGGAGAGAGACAGCCCGAGCAGTCATCAACTATATGAAAGTTTTTTTCTTTATTGCTTTTTTTTCAGATGAGGTATGTCCTATTTGGTATCTTTGTAATAATAATCGTACTCTTTAAATTTTACTACCATTAAGATAGCGTAGTCATCATTTGCTGTGAATTGAAGCCTTGGTGCTATTTCTTGTTTCCTTTATGTAAATGGGACATGGGCCCTTTTCTGGTTTCTCTTGATTGTATAGATTTTTGTACGGCATCATTGCTGCTTGCTTATGAACTTACTTATTCATTTGTTTGATATACATCTTGTATATCAATATTGGTTTGCCTAAGTGGACCTTAGGATCCAAGGTGGTCTAGCTATTGGTTCACCCTTTACTGAGGTGAAAACAGGTTTTGAGTTTTTATTTTCCCTTTTCTGTCAAAAGGCTTTTTCTTCAAGATTGCCTAAAGCCTATTTCACCCTTTAGTCTTGGGATTAGTGGACATCTCTCTTTTTACCTATTCATCCTTAAGAGCACTCTATTGCTTACTAGCCTTTGAGCCTTTTCCCATCTTAGACGACCTAGGTCCTTTATGCCTCAGGACTTTTTTTCAACCCGTGAAGAGATCTCTATCGTAAGGATAACAGGATGCTCCTTTTTCATTAGTTGGCCCAGGTTTTTTGCCGCGAGACTTAATTTATTCCTTTGCAATGCCCTACCTTAAGTATAAAGGGCTATTTAGGCCAACTTAGGTCTTTTGCCTCTAGCCTTGGTGTAGGGTTTTTTTAATTTTTAACTTCCCAGAACTCTTTGTCCCCTAATGCCCTATGACTTCATTGAATAAACAAGATAAATTAAGATGATGATAGATTATTTTTAAATTCAATCACAATTGCAATTGAACAAAAAATAAAGAGAGGGGATGACGTAATAACCTTCTTTTTCTCTCATTAAAAATGAGAAGAAAGTTTTACATGGCTATTTGGCCTTTACACCTCAACAATGCCTTTTGGGGCACACATAAAAAAGGAAAAAGGGAAAAATATTGAAGTGGTCATGGTCTTGTTGCGCTTCTTCAATTGAACAATCTTTTGTCGAGATTCATTAGCTTATAAGTGCTTGGTCTCAACAACCTTTTTACACTATAGAATCCTCCACAATTGGGTCCAAGAGAGCCAGTCTCATTTTCTTAGGTGTTTAGTGTTACTTTCCTTAAATCCAAGTTCCCTTCTCTAAATCATTAGTGCTTTATGCCTTTGTCATAGTAATTAGCTATCCTTTCTTAATAAGCAACCACTAGAATTCGGGCTTGTTCCTTCCTTTCCTCCAATAAATCTAAGCTGGCTCTTAGTTTTTCATTATTCCTCTCCTCATCAAAGTATTGCATCTGTGTAAGGTAAGGCAAATAAGCTTGTTTGGCTCCACTGCTTCTGCTCTGAATGCGAAGGCATAAGGGTCTCCCTAATGGAGGTCCTCTCCATAGTACAGTATGCCCATAAAACGCTAGAGAGCTTATCAACCCAAGCTCCCATTTTCTTTTCAGGTTTTTTTTTTTGTAATCCTTTTTATGATTTTCTTTGTCGCTTCAGCCTATCTATTTTTCTGTGGATGATTAACATAGGAATACTAGTTTTCTATCTTATAGCTACGGTAAAAATCCCAGAAACAATAGCTATTGAATTAGGTCCCGTTGTTTATAACTATCTCCCAAGGGATCCAAAGCGACGTATATGGCTTTCTAGATGAAGTTGGTTGTCTTTACTTCAGTAGTTATTGTTAAGGGTTCCACCTCAACCTATTTAGTGCAATAGTTAATTACCACTACTGTATACTTCACCCCTCGTCTACCCTTAGGCATTAGCCTAATTAAGTCTATTCTCCATTGCATAAAAAGTCAAGAGGCAATAAGAACGCTGAGCTTTTCGAGCGACTAGTTTTGGACGTTTGAAAGTCTCTGGCAGGCGTCATAGTATCCCACCAAATCAGCCACTTCCTAATGCATAGTTAGCTAATAGTAACTTGGCACAATGCTTTGGGGGGCAATGACCTGGTTCGGCATGATTTCCATATTTCTCATAATGACGTTCATAAAGTATGTACTTGGCCTCTTCATGGTGCAAGCATCACAAAAAGGGTAAGGAAAATCACTTTCAGTATAGCATCTCTTCCAACAAGCAAAATTTACTAGCTCTTCTCCTCATTCTCTTGGCTTCTGTCACTCCCTTAGGTAGTTTTCCTCTGTCAAATAGCGAATGAATGGGTCGATCCATCAAGGGCTAAGGGAGTACATTTCAATTCAACATTGTCTCTAATGCTTGGAAAGGGTACCACTTTTAGTTGTACTTTTTTGGGAAGCAATCTACATGGGTTTGAAACTAGTTTGGCTATCACATTACCTTATGATTCTCTTCCCTCGAGATTTGTATCATCTGGAACCCCTTAAATTGTTTGATAAGTTCCTTTGCTTTGCTAAGATATTTGGCCATATTTCCATGCTTTGCCTCAAAAATCCCTTGGACTTGGTTCATAATTAACTGGAAGTCACTTCGCACACATAGGTAGTTAGCCCTTAGGACGTACGCAAACCTTAAGCTTGCAAGCAGTGACTCATACTTTGTGTCTTATTGTTGGTTGCTTTGAACTCAAATCTCAATGCTAAGGTGGTTTCACTCCTTTTGGGGTCCAAAAATATAGGCCCCACTTCACTTCCTTATATGCTTGTTGATCCATCAACGAAGACTTCCCATACTTAGGTCCTTCTGGGAATTTTTTTTCTGCATTGATTTCTCATTTCAAAAGGTCCTATTATCTTGCCAATCAAAGGTAAAGTAAGCTACAAAGTCAACTAATGTTTAACCCTTTATGGCCATTTGTGATTGGTACACTATATCAAATTGGCTTAACTCGAGGGACCACTTTATTAATCTCCCTGACATGTTGGCTTTTGAATGATTTGTCCAAGAGGCTGGTCAGTGATCATTGCTACCCTATGGACCAAGAAGTAAGACTGAAATTTTCGAGTTGCGATGACCGATGCTAGGGCTAGTTGCTCTGATTTGTAATACCTTTTCTAAGCGTCTAGTAACCTCTTGCTAGTGTAATAGACTGGTCTTTGAATCCCTTCTTCATCTTTCTTTACTAGTGTTGAACTAACTACTATTTTGGATACTGTAAGGTACACTTGCAATCCCTTCCCATCCATTGACTTAGATAACAAAGGTGCCTTAGTCAAGTAGGCTTTCAATTCATGGAAGGGCTTTTTGCATTCCTTGGTCCATCAGTTTCCCTTTTTCCTTTCATATTGCTTTGAAAAATGGATAGTAGTGGTTGTTTGCTTACGAAATGTAGTGATTTAATGCTACTACACTCCTTGCTAATCGTTGAATGTATTTCACCCTTTTAAGGGATTCCATATTCAATATAGCTTAAATTTTCTCCGGATTGGCCTAAATTCCCTTTCGACTGACCATATATCCTAAGAACTTCCCTGAAGAGACAGTAAAAGAGCACTTTTCGAGGTTCAATTTCATATCATGTTTTCGTAAGATGTTGAAAGTACTTATTTGGTGTGTCATGTGATCTCAGGCTCGAATAGACTTTGTTATCATGTCAACCACATACACTTCCATTGGCCTTCCAATTTTCTACTTAAATAGCTTGTTCACCAATTGTTGATATGTGACTCTTGCACTTTTCAGACCGAATGACATTACCTTGTAGCAAAACAATCCCCTATTCATGATGAAGATCATTTTCTCTTCATCCTAGGCATGTATTTTGTTCTAGTTGTATCCTAAAAAAGTATCCGTAAAGCTGAGGAAGGTGTGCCTTACAGTTAAATTAACCAACTGGTCTATTCTTGGCAAAAGGAAGTTGTTTTATGGGTAGACTTTATTTAAGTTGATAAAATCCATGCACATCATCCATATTTGCTACCCATTTAGGATATCTTGCCTCCATTATGAAGCCAACACTTTGTAGCTTGTCTACTTCCTCTTCGATTGCATTATATCTTTCTTGATCAAAGGCCTTTTTTTTTTTATCTTGCGAGCTTTATGGTCGGATCTACATTGAGCCGTTGATCGAAGATCTTGAGATCAATTCCCAGCATTTCTACGTGCGTCCTTACAAAAACATCTGTATACTTTTAGAGGAAGGCCTTTATTTCCTCTTTCAATCCACTGGGCATCCTAACCTTTATTCTACTGTCCTTTTCAGGTGATCACCTCGTAGGTATGCCACTTCTAGGGGTTCTTCTGCTTCTTCTCTCTTTTCCCCTTCCAATTCTTATGTATCAATGACGGTTATCTTATTGTACTACCTTAAAGAAGCAACATAGCATCTTCTTGTAATCAATTGATCTCTCTTCACAATTCCAATAAAACCGTTGGCCAAGAACTTCATGATTAGATAGTACATGGATATTACCGCCTTTGTGTTGAAAAGGAAGGGTCAACCATGAGCCATTATAAGTCCCTAGGCAGTCCACCACTACAAATGCCACCATTGTTGTCATCCATACTAGATCCTCTCCAATCATTACCAAGAGCATGATTGTGCTTATGGCCATGACAATATCTTCTACGAATCTGCACAAGGAAGTGCCAACGGGCTTAAAAATGGCATGTGACAACTCCAAAAGGTGTCATTGTATAACAAATTCATCAAACTATTTGTGTCTATAAGGATGCAAGCTATTTTCTTCACCGCCACCTTGATTATGATGACCAAGGGGTCATCATGTGAGAAGTGAATAACTTCTACTTCCTCATCATCAAAGGTGATAGTCAAGTGCTTTCTTGGCAGTAGTCCCTAGTTCGGATAGCTCATCGTCACCTCCTTAGAATCCCTAGAGGGGGTATTTCCCTATCGTAGTTCTTTCTCGCTTTATAAGAGTCTCAAACCTTGGTCATCCCTTCGTTGATGGTATGAATGATTTGTTCATCCTTCATCTTTGTTTTTCCTTTGTCTGTTACTAGCTCTGAAGCCCTTGGTCCTCTATTCCAAGTCTGCATGTTTGCCTTCAAGATTGAGAGAAACTCCTTCAGGTGCCCATTATAGATGAGTTCCTTAATCTAATTCCTCAAGCTAAAGTAGTCTAAAGTATAGTGTCCATAGTTTTCTTGGAAGTCATAATATCGATGCTTATCCCTTCGATTCACCAAGTCTCTAATGGGTCTCGATTTCCAAAGTAGCATTTTGTTTTTTATCGTTTTGAAGATTTGTTCCCTTCTTACATGTAAGGGAATGTCTTGACTCAGGGTTGCTAGCTGCAGATCGTCTTTTCTTGGTGGTGGTATAATGGTATGAGGTTTAGTTACCCTGGCTTCCAGTGGTAGCTCTACCTGTCTTTCTCTACTGACATTCATTCTTGTTGGGACACAGTCATCTCGCTTTTTGCCCCTTTCCCTTGTCCTTGGGGACTCGGCTAGTTCTCGTTGATTTAATAAAGTATTTCTCATCCGTTTGGACCAATTTCCACACCCTCACGTATGCCTCCTTATAACTGGCAAGATTGTTCTCCTCAAACGAGCTCTACGGTCTCCTAACTCATAAGTTCCTCTAAAAATTAACTAAGGTCTCACGTACACCAAATGCTACAATATGCATCACCTAATTGTGATACTTGCTTATGTAATCTTTCAAACTCTCATTTTCCAATTGTTTAATATGGTATAGGGTGGAAGGGTCCTTTGAAGGTGGTTTCATCCTTTTGAAATGTGTGACCAAATTCTCAACATGGTCTATAAAGAGTATATACTCTCTAATGGGAGGTTCTTAAACCAGTCTCGTGCCAGTCCCTCTAAGGTGATAAAAAACAATTTGCACATTGCATTATTTGTCACCCCTTGGATGAGTATTTGCTCATGAAAATTTTTTACATACGTCATCGGGTCCGTTTACCTTCTACATTGCTTCAGTTAAGGTATCTTAAACCTACTTGGCAAGTTTGTCATCCTTATACATTTGACTTGGGCTAGTCAAACACCCTTATGGGATTCGGCTTACTGGTTTCATTTTTGCTCTTCCACAACTTCGTCATTTCCTTTTCAGCTCTTTAACTTCTATTTCCACCTATACAACCTAATGCTACTCTGATGTATCCATGGTACAAGCCAGTTCCTCTGGTGGCTTTTGAGCTTGATCGTCTCCTTTTCATTGCTTTTCTTAATTCTCCTCATACTGTCTTTTCTTTGGCTCTTCATTCCCACTTGTGCTTGAGCCATTGGTTTCCACCGTAATCGTTCTTTGCACCCTTTGAGGTTGGTTTGTTGCTTTGAGCTCATCTTAAGTTTCCTCATCAGGAGTGTTATGCACAAGTTCACTTCCCGTGGGCTTTCCTTGCTTTCGTGTCAGGGGAGGCTATATGGAATTGTAAAGGTTTTCGATATGCTATCCTATGGTCACCTAGTTTGGGCTTCAACAGCTAAGCAATTAACATCTAGCATTTTAGTCACCTAGTCGCATAACCATTGTTGTCCTTTTGTGACATTTTTCATTTGTTCGTAATAGTTTGCATCCACTAAATTAGTTCGATTATCCTTGCGTGCTCCTAGGCTACCTCGTTCGTATATTTTTCCTTTGCCGTCTTTGTCTTTGCTCTAGTAGTTCGAACCTTTTCTCTTGTCGACTCTAACCTTAGTGCTGTAAAACCCTATTCTATTAGTACCTACATGAGTCCTCTAGTGCTGGCCTTCGCCTTGTCCGCCATATTCCTTGCGCCCCTTGCTAAACCTATGTGCTCTTTGATAGGTCACAACATTTTCGTATCATTCCTCATAGACGGTGTCAATTGTTGATGTAAAAATTGTCTACAACAATCCCACCAATGATAAATGATAAAAATGCAATTAATGTTCAATATTTGCAAAGAAAAAATTAGTGGAACCCCCTGTTAATATCAAATTAGTAAACAAGACACAATTCAAGAAGAAAGAAGGGAAATCCCTTAAGAAATTCCCTTAGGTAACTAAATCTCTTTTGGCTAAGGGGAACCTCTTCCCCTTCGCGAATTGCCTCTCCTCTTAGCTATAGATAATAAGTGGTAAAAGAAGGTGAACAGTCATCTTAAAGTAAGAAAGCCCTAGACTACCATGTAAATGAGGCTTTGGAGTCCCTTTTTTCCTTATCTTTGGGCGAGTCCCTTTTTTGGAAAGACCCTATCCTTTTTTTGAAGCGGTCAAAAGCCTCTCTTGTTCTTGCTCACCTCTCTTCTGAACAATGGACTTTTTTATATTCGCCCTCCTTCTGCCTAGGGTTCTTTTTCCCTCCCATTCTCAAAGTCAATTGATCTCTCTCCTGGTCAAGTCGCTTTCAACTTTTTTCATTTTTCCTGCTCATTTAATTAATCATCTCATGCTTATGGGAAATGTGGCTCTTTTCCTTTGCCAGGTTCCTTTCTATGCCATGTGGTGCGACTGCCACCTTCCTTTTCTCACCTACCACCTAGCGTATGTTGTGCATCAGTCCTAGGCTTGTTTCTAGACCCGATTTTTCTATTTTTAGCTAACAAAAGGATGATATAATGATGTCATGAAAACATGTCACTCCTTTTTGAATTATGCTTTCTCTTGGTTTCTCCCACCCTTTTTATATGGGGTAATGATGGTTTTTTTGGTCTATCTTGACTAATTAATTGGGCTCAAGCCTATGGTCTTCAAAGACTAATCCCTAGGAACTTGATTTTGGGATCTAATTGAAATTGATTCTAATTGGTTTCAATGTTGGGTTCAATCAAATTGGCAAGGGACAAAATTTCTCCCTACAGTTTAGTATACTAAAATTCTTAAAAAAGCTTGAGTTGAAACGTTGTAAAGTAATGTACATAAATGTCATTATAATCATATTTCTTAAAATGATTTAATCTAACTTTCAGAGCTAGAAGCTTAAATACATGACCAACACTTCAATGTTTATTTACTTATATTTTATCTTAAAGAGGTACAAACTTCCACCCTATTATAGCCATATACATCACCATTACCTATTGAATACATTTTTTTAGAACCCAACAATAACATGAAATGATAAATTCATCAATAAAACAAAACCTTTGCCTACTCCAATACAAGTTCAAGTAAAGGATCAATACTAACCCAAAATTGTTGTGACATAGGATGTAAAAAGGCTCCATTAGAATGACAACATATCAATAGCATGGTCATCATCTTGGCTCACTACTACAACTTCTCTTTATTTGTGAACCACAAAGACCAAGATTATCTCCATAATTGCTCTCATCAAAAGTTGCAAGCTGCTCTTTGTTAGGGACTAGACCATACAAGTTGTTGAATGACATATTAAAAATGGCTAAGCAATGAAGCTCAGTCAACTGAGAAGGAATTTGGCCATTTAACATATTATTGGTGTAGCACCTTGAAATTATGAAGCATGAATATCATTTTTATTATTATTATGATTATGGAGATTAGGCATGCATAAACGAATTAAGAGTAATATTGTAAGATCCTAAAGGATTAATGAAAGCGCCCAAAGAAAATAAAAAAATTTTAGATATTGTGTAATATGCATTTCTGGACACATGTATAAGTCTAAAGTGAACGAAATTATTTTGTTGATTTAATAATGTGTATATGAGGTGTATAAGTTTATAATTGTTGAATCATGGGTGGAGTAGAAATATTTTAGGATCCCGTCAAAATTACGAAAGGATTCCAAATATTAATCATGGTTTGATCGAGGTCTCTAGTGAATATCAAAAAGTTTAAAAGATATTTTAAAATCCTAAAAGATGCACTTGAAAAAGAAATTCGGATTTTGAATTGGATTTATATTAATAAGCATTTTAAAGTTAACTTTGAGATTATGAGGACCCAAATTAGGGCATGAAATAACTTTTAAGAATTTCGGAGACTACAGGGAGGACGAAAAAAATTCGAATATAGACTGAAAAATTTAAGGGAAGTTTCGAAGAGATCTCGGAGTAACCCATTAGGAATATTTTCATAAAGCTCGTATTAAACAAAAATACGAAAAGATGTGCACGACTGACACATGACAAAGGAACCCATGCATGAATGACACATGGCATGAAGACAAGGTGCATGCATGACACTTGTCATGCAATGGAATGCATGTGTGACAAGTGTCACACATGCAAGAATGGCAATTGCATAAATAAATGGAAAATTAATGGCAATTTCACTTTCTAATGCAAAGTACATATAAGTCAATTCAAAGGAAATCAAAGAAAAACAAGAGTGATTGTCGTACATGAGAGAAAGCTAATGAAATGTGAGAGCTGTCCAATTGAGAGAAAATAATGGAAAGAGAAACAAATCAAATGAGAGGAGTTTGTGGCTGTGAATCAAGAGAAAAGAATGAAATGAGATGTCGTCCATTTGAGAGAAATCAAACAAGAGGAGAAGCAATGAAAACCGAGAGACAATCAAGTTTGAGAGAAAAAAATAATGTGGTGCTCTTGGCTTTGAAGAAAAAAAGAGGGTAGTAAGCTAATCTTAAAATTTCTATTACTATTTTGAGTCAGTTTTGAGTTATTTTAGTGTTGCATGCAAGCTTGGGAGCTAATCAAATCCGTTCCAAGTGAAATCAAGGTAAGAAATAATTCCCATGAGTTATTTTTGGATGTTTGAAAATTTAAATCGATGTGGTTTAGGATATTAGTAGCTTTGCCAAATTATATAGGTGATTTTCATGTGAGTTTCTATGTGAAAACTTGAAGAAAATGGATGGATTGTGTTATTATGAGTCACGGCTAAAGTGATGAACAAAGGTTCAAAATGAGTTTGAATGATATGGATGAGTTTTATGCTTTCAAATGCTTGGAAATAACTTGAAATGAAGTTAAAATGAAAAATGAAAAAGTTTTGTGTGATTTGTGAAGCATTCGGCCAAGGTGTGCTAGGATTGGTAGCTACTAGTTTTGATATATTTGGATGACTTATTGAGTTATTGGGATGCTAGAATAACCATAGAAATTGAAAGAATTGAATTAGGATTCATATGGATGTCGTACGGACGAAAACAGACAAGTTACGTGCAAGCTGTCTTGATTTTCATTTTCTGTGTTTTGGATGATTTAACATGATTTTATGCATGTTTGAAGTAATTTTTAAGTGTTTGGATGCATAAATAATCAATTGGAATGGACTCGCAACTAAACGAATTCATATCGAATAAAACGGCAATGATTCAGAAACTTCATGCGATAAATGAATATACGTTGTTAAAGGAAAATTTGGACAGTTTATATATATATATTAATTGTTATGGCAACTTGTGAGTGTCTTTGTGTGGATGAAAATAGCAACTTGTAAATCTTTGAAATTAGATTCCGAAATAGCCTAAATTAGTGTACAAATGGTATAGGTAGCGAGGAAGTAAGAAAGGTTGAATTCGTAGGTTTCATGATAGGAAACGGAGAGGAAGTAGCACAATGAAGCCAAGAAAAAGGAAAGGAGAAGGTTTGAGTTACCGTTGGGAAATGAAATAATTCAAGAACGTAACAAAAAGGTTGGTATACATTTAATTTGAATTGTTATTTTTAATTGTATGCATATGGTTTTTTAAAATTTTAATGTTTGAGTTATTTAGTCAAATTGATTTGTTAACCATGTTTGAGTGCTTATTTCAAATACTTTGGATGTGTTAAACGATGAAACAAAAAGAAAAAAAAAAAATAATTTAGGAAAGGGTACATGACTGCCCTAGTTTTGTATTTTAAGAAAAATGGAAATCTTTTTGAGGAATTAATTGACTTTGGATGTTGTTTGACATTATGATTAAAATTGTATAAGATGAAATAGTGATTTGGAAATAAATATGGAATTGGTGATGTTGGTCGAATAGAGTTTTTATAGCAATACTGCATTGATACGTTTTGAAATAAAATTAAAATCATTAATTTATGGACCATGAGAGGCACCGAGTGTCCGGTTCCAAATAATTGATTTATATATGTGTAATGCAATCTGGCGAGTAGGCATCGAGTGTCCGATGCCAGAGAGCTCGTTTTTCAGTCCAAGGTATCATGTCAGTGTTTACAAAGGGCAATGGAAAATATTTTAGACAAGTTGTAAAATTGTATGCGGGAATTGGTTTTCAAAAATGTGAATGAGATTGTTAAATTTATTTGAACTGAAATGTTTATTATTTGGTTTATTTCAAAAACATATATACGATCATTGAATTATTTACGCTGAAATTTATATTATTTTTATTGTATGGAATTTTTTTATATTCAAAAATTATAAATTCTAATTTAATATACACCCACTAAGCAAATATGCTTAGCACGTTGGAATTACCACGCGCAGATAGTAGATTGCGTTAGGAGGGCGAGGATTGAAGAGAAAGCTTATCTGCAACAAGTCTAACTAATCACATCCATCCATCTGTATTTTGGGTAGATATCATATTTGTTTTTGTATATAAAAATTTTAATTTGCATAAATATATATATTGGTATATTAAATGAGGACTTTAGTAAAGAAATCCAATTTGTGTAAATTTTGAAAAATATTATGTATGTGGGTAATGTTCAACCAAACAGAGTTTGATCCCAATTGGTGAATATTGTTTATGGAAAAATTTGCCTTGGAAATGAGCTTGATGAATTTGTAACATGGTTGGGAAAGTTCGAATTTTAGGGGAAACTTTTGCAATTTTTCCGCTTGAACCAAAAATGTTTTAAATCATTTTACAATATTTTTGAAATTCCCTATTTTGATACGAATAATTTGATATATGGTTTTTCAAATACGGATTTTATAAAAGGATATCAAGAGAGCACCCCTTGGTTTCGTCTGGGAAAAGGACGGGCAAGGGGTGTTACAGTTGGAAAGATCTAGACTCTTTATGTCCTTGAGATTTTGGAAGCTTTCCGGTATGGATCCTGATAAGAAATTGTGTGACAAATTTAGAGCATGAATTTTTTAAAGATACTCGATCATTGATAGGATGTCACCTGTTAATTCATTGCTTGATAAATCTAACCCAACCGTATACTGAAGAATTTTACTCTCATAAGATTCCTCTCTATTCTTTGTTACAAATTCTACTATTAATTTATGATAAAAGGATGTAGGCAAGAAATGCTGGTACAACTGAAGAGTGAAGTTGTACGAAGCAGCCAAAAAAACTCCGGCATGTATAAGCCTTTCAAATCCTACGTTAGAAATCTGGGAATTTCCATTTTCTACTACCTAGTAATGCATATTAATAAAGTATGAAGGTATTGTACCATTAAGTTTGTTACACGAGACATCCAAAATGCTCATATTTTTTAACCAACACAATTCATAAGGAATATGTCCTTCTAGATGATTTCCTCGTAAAAGAAGATAATAAAGGTTTAAAAACTCATCATCAATCTAATTCGGAATACTTCCAAGAAATTCATTACCTCTCAAATTGAGTATGATTAGTGCAGATCTTTTGAATAATGCGTTTGGGATTGATCCACTCAAAGCATTCTTTTGCATGTAAAGGTATTACATTAAGGAAACATTGAAGGAAGGTGTTAATGATCCAAACAACTTATTTTTCGAAATATCTAAATACCAAAGGTATCTGATATTGCTCAATTGAACAGAAACACCACCTTCAAAAAGAGACATTGAAATAACCCTAAGAGTAAATAAATTACCAATCTAATGAGGAATTTGACTAGAGAAACAATTGTTGGACAAATTTAGCAAACATAATAATCTGGCCTTCGGCAGTCCATCTCAAATCTTTCCACTAAAGTTGTTATTGAAATCTAACTCCCGTAATTGAGTCATATTCATAAAATCTAGTAAAATTTCTCTATCAAAATTGTTATGTGATAGATTCAAGTATTCCAATGAAAAGCAACCAAAGACAAACGAGCTTGGAATATGGCTTGAAAAATTATTACTTGACAAATCCAATGCTTTAAGTTTTTCCATGTGATCAATAGATAAAGGAATATGGCCTTCAAAACTATTATACGACAATCTTAGAATCAACAATTCTGAAAGGATTATACGCACATTGACCATTGAGATTGGTGTTGGAAACACTTAGTTGAGACAAACCATGTGTAGAGTTGGGTAGTTGAAGATTTCCTGTTAAGGAGTTATTCTCCAAATTCATAAATTGTAGTCTTGTGTGGTCATATAAAATCCAAGTAAGGAACATTCCAACCAACTTATTATGAGAGAGGTCAATCAATTCTAAGCTTTGTTGGAACATGATAAAACTAGGAATGGCATGTAGGTTGCAGTTGCTTAAGTAGAGGACCTTTGGTTGATATGATGGCTGGAGAAAATTTTCCCTTTCTAGTACTTGTAAAGCATTGTTTCTTGTAGAAAGTTTGAATATCTCAAGCTTTGAGAGGTTGGCTAATAAGTTAAATGAGAACAGACCTTCAAAGTTGTTGTCACGAAGAGACAAATACTCAAGCGTTATGAGATTGGCAATAATAGAAGTTAAGCTCCCACTTAATTGATTTGACGAGAGATCTAAGAATCGAACATTTGTTAAGTTGTTAAGACATGCTGGAAAAGGATCTACAACATTATTCTTACTGACATCCAACTCAAGAACATTCTTTAGCTTGCATATTCCTAAAAATGAAATGAAGATACACCCAAATTTTAAAGTGATAATTAATGAGATTATATATATATATATATATATATCTATGTGTGCATGTATATGTGTGTGTGTGTGGATGAATACTCAACGACTGGTCAATTTGATTGCTGGTTAAGTCAACCGACGGTCAAACCCGTAAATAATACAAGTGTATGCCCACAAAACATTATAAAACATGTCTCATACAATCTCAAAAGCAACTCTAGTACAAACAATTAACATAATAAGTTACATAACATAAAGAAAATAATTAATATAATTAAAAAAAGAAAAAAGAAAAGAACAAACAAACAAGCAATTTAATACTAGCAAATCAATGTAGATTTAAAGAAAGTGGATTCTGGTAAATAAGACAACTGGTAGTTGACTAGATAGTGGTAAGTAGCAAAACTAGCAAAAGCCCCTAGAATTGTACCAAATATAAAAAAGAACCACAATAACATATCAAAATATTATATTATTATAACAAGAGAGAGAGAGAGAGAGAGAGAGAGAGAGAGGGCTTGTTCACCAAGAAATAAACCAATTGCTTAGTGTTGAAATAGATGGAGCACGTTGGACGCTTCTTCTTCCTTAAGTAAAGGTTTCACATTTCTCTCTTTTTGACTCTCTTGCTTTTTATAGAAAAATATTTGTAGACACTTAGACTATGTTTGGTACATGGAAAATGGGGTAAGATCGGAAAAATTTTTTTCACATCCCACCACATCCCGTGTTTGGGCCTGAGAAGGGAAGGGAAATACAGGCCCACCTTCATTTCCTACCAAGGTAGGAAATAAAATCCCACCTCACCTGGTGGGTTTCCAAATCCTACCACTTCCCTTCCTAGGCCCACCTTCATTTCCTACCAAGGTAGGAAATAAAATCCCACCTCTCCTAGTGGGTTTCCAAATCCTGCCACTTCCCTTCCTAGGCCTACCTCCATTTCCTGCCAAGGTAGGAAATAGAATCCCACCTCACTTGGTGGGTTTCCAAATCCTACCTTGGAATGAATCATTTTCATTTTTTTTAACTCATCTAGTTGTCCTATCTTCAAAACACTAATAATAAATTAACCCAAATTAGAACTAAACTTTTCTTCTTTAATAATAATAATAATAATAATAATAATAATAAAACCTATAATCAATTGTTCAAAAAAATATATCTACAAAAAACCAAAGAAAAGAAGAGGCAAGGCCAGGTTGAGAGAGAAGAGGAGGGCGGCTGAGAGGAAGTCGAGCAAGAAGGATAGGCAGGGCCACGACGCAAGTGTCGAAAACGAAGGAGAAGATGGAAAGCGGTGAACTTTGCAGCGATGGAGACTGGAAAGAAGGATTAAATGGTCGGTGGAAAATGGGGAAGACGACGTCGTGATGGTAATTTCGAATTGTTTCTTGGAAAAGAAGGGTAGTGATGGTATTTCAATTCAATCGAAAGAGAGAAAAGAGAGAGAGAGAGAGAGAAGAGATGAGGTGATAAGTGTTAGAGGACTGTTGTAGACTTCACTGTTAGCCATGTATTTTAAATTTTGTATTTCAAAATTGATTTCTCTTAGCCATCCTCAATCTTAGGAGTTAGTTTAGGAACTACTTAAGGAGATTATATCAATATCTTGTTGTATTGTTATATATATATTCCTTAATGATCAATATGAAAAACTATCTTTCATTCCACAATTAACATCCATATGGTATCAGAGCAAATTTAGTTTGCCAATCCTATCTCCATTTTTTTTTTTTTCAATAGCCATGGATACCAACTCTATCCCAACACCTATTCATAACATTAATAAACCTCACAAAACTCTTATCAACTTTAATATTGCAGCTCAAGCACCCTTCAAACTCACTTCCACCAATTATTTTTCTTAGAAATTACAATTCCAAACTCTTTTCATTGGTTATAATCTTTTTGGGTATGTAGATGGCTCAAAACCATGTTCTGAAGCCACCATCACTCAAAATGATACCACTACAACAAAACCAGATTACACTATATGGACACGACAGGATCAGTTGATGCTTAATGCTATCATTGGATCCATCTCTCCAACAATAATCCCTTTTATTGCTCAAGCTAATACCTTTTGACAAGCTTGGACAATCCTAGCTAATACATATGCCAAGCCATCTCGTGGATGCATCAAGCAATAAAAGCCCAACTCAAGAGCATCACCAAAGTGTCACTAAACATCATTGATTTCCTATAGACTGTAAAAGCTCGAGTAGATGAGCTTGCTCTTCTTGGAGCACCAATTGACAAAGAAGAAATCACAGATAAAATCCTTGATTGTATTGGGGATGAATACAAGGAACTAGTGCAAGTTGTTCAAGCCAGAGATACATCCATCAACTTTGAAGAACTTCATAAAAAAATACTCAATTTTCAAGCATCTCTTAAAACAATAAAACCAGAACAATAATACTTTCCAGCCACTGCAAATCCCATAAGTCGCACCAACAAGAATTGGCATCCCTTAATCACTTTAGGAACTAACACCACAAGCCGATGACCACCACTTAACTCAGCGAATCACCTACCTACTTCAACTAATGCTGGACCCAATCCAACATAAGAAAATCACCCTCCTCCCAAACCATACCTTGGATACTATCAAATTTGTACGTTTCAAGTCACACTGCAAAAAAGATGTCCTTGTTACTGTTTAGTGCCGTTTCAATCATCCAACACTCCAATGTTTCAGAGTCTTCTTCACCATGGCAACCACAAGCTCATCTTACAGCCAATACTTCCAACACACCAACATGGCTTTTGGACAGTGATGCTTCTTACCATGTTATATCTGACTTGAGCAATCTTTCACTACATGCTCCATAGAATAGCAATGATGACATTATGATCGAAGATGGTTCGAATCTTCCTATCGCCCACACTGTTTTAACCTCTCTCATAACTCCCCAAGCTACCTTTAAATTAAACAATGTTCTTTATGTTCCTACCATGAAAAAGAATTTAATTTCAATATCTCAATTTTGCACATCTAATAATGTTTCAATAGAATTTTTATCGTCTGCTTTTCTTATGAAGAAACTTCGCAAGGGGACAACACTAATAAGAGGACAAACTAAAGATGGTACATATGAGTGGCCAGTCTCTACACTTTTGTTTGCCTTTTCTAGCATAAGGACCTCATCATCTGAGTGACACCACAGATTAGGACATCCAGCATTTCTAGTTCTAAAGCACGTTGTTTCTAGTAATCACTTGGGTTTATCTTCCTCCTTGTCATCAGATTTCTCATGTAATGCTTGTCTCTGCAACAAAAGCCACAAACTCTTCTTTTCTTATTCAACACTCGTCTCCAATCAACCTTTAGAAATAATATTCTCTGAAGTTTAGACCTCTCCAATTCTCTCACATGATGGCTTTAAGTATTATGTCATTTTCATTTATCACTTCACTAAATATATATGGTTTTATCCTCTGAAATAAAAATCAGAGGTAAAAGAAGTTCTTATAAGATTTAAAGCAATTATTGAAAAACATTTCAATCTAAACATCATGACACTCTACTCTGATAATGGTGGTGAATATATAATTCTTGCTAATTTTCTTTCCACTAATGGTATTTCTCATCTCACTACTCCACCCCCCACACCTGAACATAATGGTTTTTCACAAAGACATCATCTTCATATCGTAGAAATCGGTCTAGCATTGCTCTTTCATGCTTCTTTACCTCTAGTTTATTGGTCTCATGCCTTTGCAACAGCAATCTACCTAATAAATTGCATGCCTACTCCTACATTAAATCTCTCCTCACTTTACGAAATAATTTTTGGTGCACCACCAAACTACTCCAAACTGAGAGTCTTTGGATGTTTATGTTACCCCAAACTTAGACCTTATACCTTCCACAAACTTGAGTCAAGTTCTAAGTCTTGTGTTTTTCTTGGATACTCTCTCACTCAAAGTGCTTACTATTCTCTTGATACTTCAACTTCAAAAATTTATGTCTCAAGGCATGTTAAGTTTATTGAGTCTTTGTTTTCCCTTCACCTCTTTGTCAAATCGGTCCACTCGCACACAAACCAGTACCATTACCACTTGGATTCCTCCTCCGATAACAGTACCTTCAAATGTTTCACACTTACCACTCACTATGCCATCTGAAGTTGAAGTCCCTCAACAGGCCCGATGTGATGCTTTAACAACCTCACCACTACTCGAGCCATCATCTAGCACAACACATGAATCTCAAACCCACCCAATCCCCACACCTCCATCACCCAATTCTAATTCATCTATGAATCACCAACCATCATCTAATCCTCACCCAACCATAAATGACCCACCTCCTACTCACACTATGACCACTAGATCAAAAAATAATATTCACAAACCAATACAAAATTTAAAATAAATGGTTAACAGTGAAGTCCACAAGCCTGACATTATGGACATTTTAGCTCATACTCATATGATGAATACCAAACCTGTTCTCACTCTTATTCTAACAAGTCCTCCTCTAATGTTAAATTCTGGCTCTATCTTGTCTAATCCTACAGAGTACAGAGCTGTTGTTAGTAGTCTTCAGTACCTCTTGATTACAAGGCTTGACATTGCTTTTGTAGTCAACAAGCTTTCTCAATATATGCATCGTCCAACAACTAAGCATTGGAGCTTTGCTAAACGATTGCTACGGTATCTATGTGGTACTATTAATAAGGGCTTGTAGATATATCGAGAGTCAACATTAACTTTGCATGCCTTTTCAGATGCAGATTGGGTAGGTGACAAGGATAATTTTTCCTCCACCAATGCTTATGTGGTTTATCTTGGTCAAAACCCTGTGTCTTGGAGTTCTAAGAAGCAGAGAACTATTGCTAGATCATCCACTGAGGTCGAGTATCAATCAATTGCAAATATGGCTGTCGAATTAAATTGATCTGTTATCTTTTATCTAATCTTGGTGTTAACCTCACTTATTGTCCAATCTTATATTGTGACAATGTTGGAGCCAATCAACTATAATCCAATCCTATGTTTCACTCGAGAATGAAACATGTAGCTATTGATTTTCATTTTCTCAAAGATCAAGTTCAAACTGGTATTCTTCATGTTGCACATGTATCTTCTACAGACCAACTTACCGAAGCACTTACCAAGCCTCTTCTTAGGGCTCGTTTTCTTGATCTCAAACTCAAGATTAGAGTTCTCTCTCGAGCTCCATCTTGAAGGGACATATTAGAGGACTATTGTAGACTTCACTGTTAGCCATGTATTGTAAATTTTGTATTTCAAAATTTATTTCTCTTAGTCATCCTCAATCTTAGGAGTTAGTTTAGAAACTACTTGAGGAGATTATATCAATATCTTGTTGTATTGCTATATATATTCCTCAATTATCAATATGAAATACTATCTTTCATTCCACAATTAACATATGGTAATAAGAACAAAGAATTTTCTAATATAATAAAGTATTTAAATTAATTTTATTCCAATCCAATCTCAATCTACACGAAACATGGGACAGCATTTTTTTAATCTATTCCAATCTCTTCAAAACCCAATCCTTTCCAATCATATTCTCATTTCTAATATCAATCTCGTGTGTCAAACTGAGCCTTATAGTCCTTCAAAAATCACATTTGGTTTCTCTTGTTTGTTCTTAGACACCTTCAAAGTTTCTACCCTTTTCTATTCTTTCCAACGATGAACAATGGTAGTGGTGTGAATTTGTTGCAAAAAGAAAATCGAAAAAAAAAATGTTTAGAAGAAAATTGTTATTTTAAAAGCTTACAACTTCTCACTGGACATTACACTTGCTCTTCTATTCTTCAATTTTTAAAGTGGATCACTTACATTTCCTAATCATTTTTTAGATGTATGCTTGTGTGTGTGATGTGGAGATTTGATGTTTATAATCTACGGCTGAGCGTAAGATTAGAGGTGCCATGTTCTGTTATAAATAAGTGTGACATGTAGCTATTTGTGTGCAGCCTCTATTTTCTTTCATAATAAGTGTGTTTGTATTCAAGGAAAAGGGATTGAGGTCCCAAAATGCTTGTTGAGTTGTTCTACCATTTATAACTGTTGTTTTATATTTTTATGTGGTAGACTTGAAGAATAGAGGGGATGCTATCAAATGTTCATAAAACCATCATATGATATTAAAGTTTGTCCACAGATTTACTTGGGTTTAAGAAAGAAGATGAGATGGGTCTTGTTGATGAATGTTATATTTTAGCCATTAAAATGGATCTAACAGCATTGTTAATTTTGGTTTCTATACTTATTGTGCTAGGAAAAAAAATGCTTGATATGTATCTACATATAAATGCGGACTGGTGAAGGATCTCTCACCACAACGACCTTGATGAAAAACAGTACATTTAGTATATTGTAATATGAGGTGTTTTTCAGGGATGATAAAAAATAATAACAATAAAACATACTTATAAAAATGCCTTTAAAATTTTGTGCATAACTTGTTTTACAATGAAAAGATGAATTATTAAATTAAAAGTGGAGAACATAGGAAAATTTAAAAAAAAAAAAAAAAAATTGAGAAGTATCTACATAACGAGGATAATCGGAAAAAGAAGGGAGAAATTGATTAAAGAAATTTGATAAAATCAATTGTTTTATCATTCTTTTAACCCTCTGTCGTCCTAATAAATTAGGAATGCTAAATTACCTAATTTGTACTTATGGTGAATATTATAATTTGAAAATTTACTAGGTACTCTATGTGACTAATGCTAAAACTAAGGCAAGTTTATTTCAAATTCTTAAAGTAGAAAAAAGGTTCAATTGGTTAACCTCCAGATCTAGTAATTAGTAGGATACAATTATTGACCACTCATACCTTTCTTGGTGGGATTCTCCCCACCATTGCACTTTTGAGTAATTATATTTAATAAAAGAGGAGTTCAAGCTTTCCGTTTTAGTTAATCTCTATATATTTTTCTCCCTTTTTAATAAAACTTCCTCTTGAGAGGCTTATTTGCCCTCTTAGGCTGCTTAAAATAGATTAATACATGCATACATGGTACTTAAAGTTGGAAGTCCATTGGTTAATTCTAAAGTATCTGCCAAAATTTCTATTAACTTTAAACACTAAAAATATGTTTAAGAGGGGCCAAAAATATACGGTTAACTTCCTAACAAATTTACAATTAAAAGTAATCACTCAAATCCAATCTACTAATTCAAAATCTATGATTTAGTTAACAAATTATGACAGTAATATAAGAAGCAATGATACTATGGTAGATCGATTCCAATTCAACAAAATAAAAAATAATTGCTAGTAAAATCTTAATATTTCTTGACTCTTGTGCAGAGCCATTTAAGTTGTAAGATTTTAGATCCAAGAATTTGAAGTTTCTCAAACTCATTTGTCCTGCTCCAATATAAAAGAAAAGAAATTGAAACCTGGATAAGAAATTATTAATAAAGACAATATTTTTTTGGTGTCTGAGAGATTGTCCTTGGGCATTAATCTTTGTGAAACATAATCACATGTGCTTATAGATTGATGAACATAATAAATTTTATTTTTAAGAACACTTTAAAAATGGGTTGGATACACACTAACTATTTATTATCATTATTTGAAAATGAAGAATTGCTCAAGAGGAGAAATAGAGTGTTATTTTCCAGACAAATTTGCACCCAATCCTCTAATATATAACTCAAAATGTAAGACTTTGTTTGATAGGATCTATCCCGACTCCTCTCTCTAGTCCGAGAGAATCCTATGAAAACTAGGGTATTTGTTATTGAAATGTAGATTTACTGAAAATCCTTTAAAATAATCATCTTAAATCTGATGGTCACTTTGATCAAAATATAAATTGAACAAATAAAAAATTTATATGTTTCTCGTGCTGGACTCACGTATTGAATATAAAGAACATTCACAAAATATATGAAAAAAATATTTCATCTATAAAACTATTTTAAAAACACATTTATGAAATTTAGTTAATTAAAAATAATATACACTGACATAAAAATGTTTTTACTAAAAAATATTATTAATGCATTTGTCATCACCATGTGGCTCTTCTCACAATTTGTAATAATCTGTACGAATCTGCAGCGGATATTTGGAAAAATGGGTTTTATAAAAGAGTGAGCATTAATGCCCAATAAGTAAATATAACTTTTCTAAAAATATTTTTAAATAAAACATCAAATATTACTGGTAAAAAGAAACAATTCTCAATGATGCATATGCAATCATATCAGGAAATAAAACTAAACATAAATCTCATATCGTAGTAAAACTATAAACTTTTATATAAATTATCTTTATAATTTTAATAATATAAAATATGAAAATCTATAAGTTGTAATACTTATTTTAAATCTTTTTATATAAATCTGGTGTTCTGTAAATCACCATCTATACTGATCAAACTGAGTATACAATATCTGTAATAAAAAATCTACACCAAATAGTACCTAGAGAAATCTGTTATATGTAATGGAGATACTCAACACACACGCAAAGCGAGGGATAACATTTGTCATACACGTACTAGGTGACTCAAAGACTCCTGACAACTCAATAACTCTCCCGACATTTGCCATACATGTGTTAGGCGAATCTAGGTCTAACACATGTGTAACCTATCTGACTATTAAAGGAGAGAGTACAACCTAGCTCGGTGTTTTGAAAATCTAATTTTATTAGTTTCTAAATCTCAAATCATTTTCAAATCATTTTTATATACAAATTGTATAACTCGATTTCTGAATACAAATATAATTATCAAAAATAAATAATCTATAATCAAATCATAAATCATAATACATAATTAATAAATCAATAAACTAATTAAATAATTTTCTTCTAATAACAACTAAACAAATAAAATCTGAAATATATAACTGTAAACAATTAATTCAATTTATATAGATAATCCACTCATATAAATCCTTTACTCAAATTTGAATCTAAAACGGATTCCCATCTGATTTTGTCATAATCTTGAATTCACTCTAAAATCACATAAAACTTGTGAATTTAGAAGCAAAAACTTCATTTTAGTCCCTAAGACTTTGAAAAATATCAGGTTTTTAATGTTCTTTTAAAAATAGTTATTTACATCCCTAACTTTCAAAAACTCTTCAAAAATGTCCAAAACCATCAATCATTTGACGGTCAATATTAACAGAATGCGTAAAAAAATATTTTTACTCTTGATAATTGTTAGTTTCACATAAATTACCAGACTATCCTAATAAAATAATGAATTTATAAGTTAGATTATCTAAAATGTATCTAAATTTAAGTTGTTAAAAATGACCTAAAGTTACCAGTAACCGTCAGTTGACTAATAGTTTGGACTTTTTTAAAGAGTTGAAAAATGTAGGGATGAAAAGAGCTGTTTCCATAAGATCTTTTAAAACTTGATATTTTCCAAAACATTAAGGATTTAAATGAAGTTTTCCCAATTTAGAATTAATAAAAATAAAATTAACTAATTTCATATATTCCAAATCTCATTGAAATAAAAATCACTTATCTAGAAAATTTGGACACCAAAATATTCAGATCACTCATACGAAATTTTCTCTTATTTTTCTTCTCTCTCTTCTTCTTCTTTTTCTTCTTCTTTTCTTCTTTCCTCTTGCCATTTTTTTTCTTTTTTGCTTGCTGCTATGTTCTTTTTTTTTTTTGCTTCTAACTGGTTCCATGCCTCTCTCTCATTTATTCTAACACCAATCTTTGTTTTTGATGCCACATGTCCTCATGTCCTCCTCTTTATTTCATTCTTATCTCATGTTTTCTTTAACTTTTCATGGCTCTACACTCATTTTTGTCTCTTTTGTCACTTTATCCATCTTTCTCTCTCTCTCTCTCTCTCTCTCTCTTTTTTTCACTTGTGTAAGTGACACTTGTCACCTTTCTTTTTTGAAAAAATGGCAATTCATCTCAATCTTACTCGGTCACCCATTTGTCTCAACTTTTTGGATTGCCATTTTACACTTTACTCCCCACTTTTTTCTATGGTCTTATTCCTTTTACGCCCAACTTCCTTGATTTCTTTAAAAATGTCCACCAAATAAATATTTATCCGTAAACTTCTTTATTTCTAAAACTTGATGATAAGGGTATTTTTAGTGAAGATTTAGACCTCTAAATCTATATCCTTATCATCATTCTCGAGTTTTTATGTGTTTTTTAGTGTTTTTTAGATAATAAATCTCTAAATGGTGTGTACACTTTGTTGAAAATGATTCAATGAGAAATCAAGTCAAAGAAGCATTAAGTTTAGGTTTTGTGAAAAATTGGCATAATCATGGATTTTTGGGCTTAAAAGATGGGTTGACTAGTGAGAACTTGTGCGGAGTCATTGGTTTGAGTTATGTGAGCTACTACCTATCAAATTAAAGCTAAAAATTTCTAGTTTCCATAGCAACTGACGATTCATAATCGGGGGTCCTCAAAGAAAGTTATAACCATTTTAGTGATCAAAGGTCAAACCTGACGTGAACATGCGCTCTTCTGCACCATCCAACGCACGTGGCAGCGCACCCACACTCCACCAGCGTACCTATGTATACACTTACCAACCTCCAAGCATCCAAGGGAGAGCCACACATTGCCACGAGTGTGCCCCCTTGTAAGCTCTCTATTGTAATTTTACGGATTTCCCCAAAAATAGTCCCTAAATAACTGTTGGAGACCCTAAATGGTTCACGGAAGCACCTGAGGTTATAGGATACCCTTAGGGATTGAAGTAAACTCGATTGGAGATTAAACGGAAGAGTAAAATAGTAAATGAAATCGAATAATTATTTAAGTTGACAAGGGACTAAATCGAAGATAAGATTTAATACTTGTGGTTAAAGTGAAATTAAGTTAAAAGCCAAGGGTGAGAAAGAAATATTTAAGGGATGTGATCATCATTTTAGAGTTGTTTGTGGAGGAAAACATAAAGCCAAAAAGTTAGTTGAATCACAAAAATCAGTAACCAGTGACAGTCAACGCAAGTTGAATCAGAAGAAGAAGAAAAGAAGAAGAAGAAGAAGAATGAGTTGTTAACGCCGACCGAGTAGCTAAAACCAGTCAAGACCGATACCATGAAGCTTGCCGAACCAACTGCAGATCAGATCGTCGATGAGCAGAAATCACGCGGAACCAAAGACGCCAAGCCGAGTAGAACCAGACTCGTCGTCTCACGCCAATCAGATCCACGACGACGAGGAGGAGCTATCGACATACACCAGACTAAGACTGACCAGAATTCAACCGCAAAGTCGACACAAATCAGACCCGAAGTAGAGCAAAATCGAGGATGAACCAGACCCCAGATCGGAGCTGATCGACGATCGATCGAGAGGGAGAGAGTGAGGGAGGAAGAGAGAAGAAGGAGAAGAAGGAAACTCAGCTCAAACCAGCTCCAATCAACGCCATTTTCAAGTCGAAACAGTTTCGCAATGGGAGATTGGTCGAGGAAGAGGGAGGTCGCACGGAGGAGAAGAAGAAGGAATGAGACCCATCCATTTCCGCACCCAAACCAATCCAAAATCATGCCAAATACAGCTCCAACCAGAAACTAGTGGATGCACAAAATCAGACGATAAAACGAGTCCAAAGCGAAGAGGAAGAGGATGAGCTCGTGAGGAAGAAAAGAGGTGATGAAGACGCGCAGGCATCGAGACGAGAGGAGTAAGGACTCCGCACACTCCATTTTTAGTTATCCATTTATAAGTGAGTTTTATTTTTAAAGATTTTAAAAGTATTTTAAATTATTAAGTTGATTTGATAAGCAATTGCTTGAATTTATTTTAAATGCATTGATATGAGCATAAGTTTTGCTTGAGCTAAGAATGCGATTTTATATGCATTTAAATAGTTGTTGAAATGAGATTTCAGAAAAAGATTTAGTTTTCCAGTTTGAATTGAGAAAAGAAAAGAAATGTGTTTTTAAAACCATTAGTGTACCCTCAGAGATTTTCATATCAGATTAGACTCGGTCGATCTATCCCACATCAATTGGCACAGTCCTAGGGAAGGATAAGTCACTAACCTAGGGGAACAAGTGTCCGAGTCTGTTAGTCAAGTCGCCTTTGCTGATGTGGGGTAGTGTTTCGTATGTTATGGTTAGCGTTGGGAAATTCCACACACAGCCGCGAGATATCTCATAACAGAGTTGTCACAATTGGTGTCAGTTTAAAATCACCACGTGACCCCAGATTTAGGGATACTATGATAACTTTGAAAGATATCAAGAAACAACTTTAAAAAAAAAAAAAAAATTGAGAGAAAAGAAATTTTATAATTATTATTCAATTTATTTATGATTTTCGGTTACGAGCTTTGAATTTAAATCCATGCTTACGCTTTTATAAATTCTCATGTTTATATTAAGTTTGAGAAATTAAAGTTTGAAATGTTAAAGAAAATAAAGATTGTTTTCAAGCATTTTCATAGGAGGACGTTTAGAAAACCAGATTTTTTTTTTTAAAAAAAATTATCACTCACTGAGCTTCTAGCTCATTATTTTTCATTTTATATAAAAACCTCCTCAGGTACTCTTAGCAGGTAGCCGAGCAGTAGCGTTACCTCCAGTGGGCGAGCTAGCACGACACGACGTCATTTGAGCAATTCATTTTCTTCATCAGTTAGATCTCATGTAAATCTCTTTTTAAAGTGTATAAATAATTTGTAATTTGTAATTTTTCATTCGTAACTGTTTTTAAATTGTTTTTTATTTAAATGCGGTTTATTAAATTGTGTTTTGAATTTTAATGAGTTGATTTGAAAATCAAATGCATGATTGAGGCCTATGGACAATAAAAAATTAGGTTGGTGCTGAAAATAGTCGAAGTGTTTATTTTTTTGTAAAAGATTTTTACAGAATGTTAAAAATGCAGCCGTTATGCTGTCGAAATTTTGTGAGAAAATGAGTTTAAAAATCGAAAAAAAATTCCTATGTGTTTTCAGTTTCTAAAGAAAACCAGCCCAACGATGTTTTAGAAAGTATCAGAGAGTTTAGGGTTCACTCCATGGGTTTCGTTTAGTCCGACAAGTCGGGTATGAGAGGAATTCATTGGAGTGCCCAGCATGACCTACCACATTAGAGCTAGAAGTATCCGGGTTGGGTCATGTCGAGGTGGTATCAAAGCGTGGTTTTGGAAAGTTTTGGGAAATTTCGAAAAGTTTTGAGAAGTGTCGTTTTCAAAGAATTTTAAGGAAGTTTTAGTATATTTTAAATCGTTTTAAAGCATAGCATGATTTTGCATGATTTCTGAACTTCATTTTCATGCATTCCAGCATCATAGATATGTAGTGTCATGGACGTGGTCGCCCGAGGATTCGGAGGGCAACTGAGGCACCTGTGAGAGAGGAGGAGCATGTTGACGCATTAGTAAATGTGTCGGAGCCTTGAGTAGAGTTGCCACAGCCCGCAAGTCCAGCGGGTGTATAAGTGGATATAGAGCAGATGGCCCAAATGTTAGCAGCAGCTTTACATCAGCCCCGTGAGTCGGGGGCATCTATAAAGCGCATGCAGAAATTAGGTGTAAGATCGTATGATGGCACAGGAGAGCCAGAGCGTGCCTTTATCCTGGCTGGAGGCCAGTAAAGAGATATTCCAAGCCATGGGCTGTATCGATGATCAGATGGTCACTTTTTCCACCTTCCTGATGAAGGATAGAGCAAAAGATTGATGGAAAGCATTACAGTGGATACACCCAGACGGGGTAGCCTGGGCGGTATTCAAACCAGAGTTCCTTGATAAGTTCTATCCCAGCAGTTACAAAGAGGCTAGGATCTAGGAGTTCAACAGGTTGGAGCAGGGCAGGTTATCCGTAGCAGATTACGAGAAGAGATTTTCAGAGCTGGGCCACCTTATCCCATCAATGACAGATGATGAGGTACAGAAGATTAGCAAGTTTAGATCCGACCTAAGTCTCAAAATCAGAACTTATATGGCTTCAAATGTCTATACGAGGTACGGGGACGTGGGAGAAGCAGCCATACGAGTGGAAAAGAGCATGGAGACCATTCCCCTATCTTCAAAATTCAGTCAGAATCGTACCTAGACCGGGAGTACTAACCACCAGGGAGGATCTAGTAAAGTTGAGAAGGGTGATGAGCGATCTCCCGGATCCTAGTGCGGGAGGCAGAGTCAGATGACCCAAAGCAACCAGAGTTCAGAAAAGCAATTAGTTGGGTCCGATAGTACCAGGGATAGTTGAAGGACATGGTCTGCCTGCCCGAAATGTGGCAGATATCACCCAGGTGAGTGTTTTATGGGTAGCACTAGATGCTACAGATGTGGGTAGGAGGGTCATTACATGAAGGACTGCCCCAATATTGCAGCGTCGAACAGACCAAATGGCAGGAACGCCACACCTGGACAGAGTAGTAGGGGTCGTGGACTAGAGATGAGAGGCTCTTAGATTAGAGCAGCTGTAGATCCTGAACAGAATAGTGGTGGACCCAGTAGGGGAGTAACACCTAGAGGATAGCTTGGGAGATCTCGCAGTCAGGCTAAAGTGTTTGTGGTTATATAGCGGACGGCTGATGCTAATCCAGAAAAGGATATGGGTAATGATTCTTAAATTGATAATGATGTTTAATTGTCTAAGTATTGATTGATTTAAGAGCTTTATATTTTATTAACTTTGTGGATCTTATTGATCGAATTAGTATGGACATGAGATTATGGAGTGTAGTATCAAGTATTTTTCCCCTCAGATGATGAGGCAAGTTTAGGATGACTTTAATCTTAAGTTTTGACCTAGTAGATGAGACAGATCAGCCTGTATCTTTGGCTATGTTGATGATGTAGAGGTTACAACGATGATACAGAAGATGTTTTGAATGGTGCTACAGTGAAGAAGGATTCAAAAGAGAGAATCATCCAGAAGAGATCATTCAAAATTTTGAGGACGAACTTTTTATAAGGAGGAGAGAAATTATAAGCCCTCTATTGTCATTTTATGGATTTCCCTGAAAATAGTTCCTAAATAACTGTTGGAGACCCTAAATGGTTCACGGAAGCGCCTAATGTTATAGGGAACCCTTAGGGATTGAATTAAACTAGATTGGAGATTAAACGGAAGAGTAAAATAGTAAACGAAATCGAGCAACTATTTATGGTGATAAGGGACTAAATCGAAGATAAGATTTAATAATTGTGGTTAAAGTGAAATTAAGTTAAAAGCCAAGGGATGAGAACGAAATTTTTAAGGGACGTGACCGTCATTTTAAAGTTGTTTGCAGATTAAAACATAAAACCAAAAAGTTACTTGAATCACAAAAATCAGCAACCAGTGACAGTCAACGCAAGTCGAACCAGAAGAAGAAGAAAAGAATAAGAAGAAGAAGAAGAAGCTACCGACGCCGACCGAGTATCTCCGACCAGTCAAGACCAACGCCGTGAAGCTCGTCGAACCAACTACAGATCAGATCGTTGACGAGCAGAAATCACACGGAACCGAAGATGCAAAGCCAAGCAAAACCAGACCTGTCGTCGCATGCCAACTAGATTGACAACGACAACAAGAAGCTGCTGACATGCACCAAACCAGCACCGACCATAATCCAACTGCAAAGTAGATGCAAATCAGACCCGAAGTAGAGCAGAATCGAGGACGAACCAGACCCCAGATCCGAGCTGATCGACGATCGATCGAAAGGGAGAGAGTGAGGGAGGAAGAGAGAAGAATGAGGAGAAGAAAACCCAGCTCCAATCAACGCCATTTTCAATTCGAAACAGTGTCGCGAAGGGAGATTGGCTAAGGAAGTGGGAGACCGCGCGGAGGAGAAGAAGAAGAAAGGAGACCCATCCATTTCGCACCCAAACTAGTCCAAAATCACGCCAAAAACAGCTCGAACCAGAAACCTGTGGATGCACAAAATCAGACGATAGAACGAGTCTAAAGCGAAGAGGAAGAGGATGAACTCGTGAGGAAGAAAAGAGCTGACGAAGACGCGCAGGCATCGATGCGAGAGGAGTAGGGGCTCCGAGCGCGCCATTTTCAGTTATCCATTTGTGAGTGATTTTTATTTTTAAAGATTTTAAAAGTATTTCAAATTATTAAGTTGATTTGATAAGCAATTGCTTGAATTTATTTTAAATGCATTGATATGAGCACAAGTTTTGCTTGAGATGAGAATGCGATTTTATATGCATTTAAATAGTTTTTGAAATGAGATTTCAGAAAAAGATTTAGTTTTCCAGTTTGAATTGAGGAAAAAAAAAAAAAAAAAGTGTTTTCAAAACCATTAGTATACCCTCAGAGATTTTCAAATCAGATTAGACCCGACTAGTCTATCCCACATTAGTTGGCACAGTTCTAAGGAGGGATAAGTCACTAACCTTAGGGGACAAGTGTCCGAGTCTATCAGTTGAGTCGTCTTTGCTGATGTGGGGTAGCGTTTCGCGTGTATGGTTAGCATTGGGAAATTCTGCACATAGCCGCGAGATGTCTCAGAGCAGAGTTGTCACGGTTGGTGTCGGTTCAAAATCGCCACGTGACCCCAGATTTAGGGATACTATGATAACTTTGAAAGATATCAAGAAACAGATTTGAAAAAATAAAATAAAATAAGCAGATTTGAGAGAAAAAAAAATTTATAATTATTATTCAAGTTATATATGATTTTCAGTTACGAGCTTTGAATTTAAATCTATGCTTACGCTTTTATAAATTCTCATGTTTATATTCAGTTTGAGAAATTAAAGTTTGAAATGTTAAAGAAAATAAATATTGTTTTCAAACGTTTTTCGAGGAGAGCGTTTAGAAAATCAAATTTTTAAAGAAAATAAAAATTATCTCTCACTGAGCTTCTAGCTCATTATTTTTCTTTTTATATAAAAACCTCCTTAGGTACTCTCAGTAGGTAGCCGAGCAGCAGAGTTACCTCCAGTGGGCGAGTCAGCGCGACACAACGTCATTTGAACAGTTCATTTTTTTCATCAGTTAGATTTCATGTAAATCTCTTTTTAAAGTGTATAAATAATTTGTAATTTATAATTATTCGTTCGTAACTGTTTTTAAATTGTTTTTTATTTAAATGCGGTTTATTAAATTGTGTTTTGAATTTTATTGAGTTGATTTGAAAATCAATGCATGATTGAGGTCTACGGGCAATCAGAAGTTGGGTTGGTGCTGAAAATAGTCTAAGTGTTGATTTTTTTGTAAACAGGTTTTTACAGAATGTCAAAAATGTTGTCGTTATGCTGTCTAAATTTTGTTAGAAAATGAGTTTGAAAATCGAAAAAAAATTCATACTCATTTTCAGTTTTTAAAGAAAACCAACCCAACGATGTTTTAGAAAGTATCATAAAGTTTAGGGTTCGCTCCACGGGTTTCGCTTAGCCCGACGAGTCGGGTTTGAGAGGAATCCGTTAGGGTGCCCAGCGTGACCTACCGGATTAGAGCTAGAGGTATCCGGGTCGAGTCGCGTCACCCCTAGCGCGAGAGTTTGTTCGATGCATCAGCTGTATTAAGAGAATTAGTGAGAAATTAGCAACAAACACAACCGATAAATCTTCAATGCTTTAATAATTAATTTCTAAATCTAAGTGGAATCTGGAATCCTAACACACTTTATTATTTATTTATTTATTTTCATCTTGAATTAGTTTAGGAATCAATTCCAATGTCCTTATGAAGACGATCTCGCAACCGCTATACGATATCTATACGATTCGTATACTTACGAGGTTTATTACCTAAAATAGAAATTAAAAAGTAACTGACACTTGGGCCAAGCCAAATTAATAATAGTAAATTGGATTCCAATTAATCTCTTGGATCCACTTGAATTGGAGTCTTACATCGTTGATGAAATATGATAATAATGTAAGAAACTAAATGTACAACTTGTATTCCTTAGTTGAATTTTATGAATTGATTAAGTCAAGCTAGTTGTGTTTCCAAAAGAGAACCAAGATTTATCTTATAGCTAGAAAAATAATCGTCTAACCTTTGAGTAGAAATGAGTTCCGGTTTTAATTAATTAGTAGTAAACAGTAAAATCTTTCTTTAAAAAAAAAAAAAAAAATCTTAATATTACTTGTATCTTATAGGGAGCCACTTATGTTGTTGCCACTTAGATCTAAGAATCTTAAGTTTCTCAAATTATCTAATCCTCCACCTGAAAAAATAGAAATAGAGAATTTGAAAATTAGATAAGAAATTATTAACAAAGAAAAACTTTTTAGAAACATACCTTGTTTAGGGTTGAAATCACTAAAATTATTTTGTCTCAAGATCAAAATCATCAATGAAGTGATTGGAGTAAGATATGATAAGTTACTACTGTTGAAGTTATTAAAGCCAAGATCTAAGATCTTCAGTTGCTTTAAACTCATAAAGCCATAATGAGCTGCAAAAGACCGAAATATGTTATTCATACTATTAGTGCCTTGGAAAACAAATGCATGAAATATTTAGCAAATGAGTGAAAGATGAAGATAATATATCTCTACTGTCGACCCAGGCTCCAAAAAAATTGTAAGACAAGTCAAGGATTTGAAGTTCATCAAACGATTGAAACAAGGAAAAGTTAAGGATTCTAGTTCTTCCAACATTGAAGAGGCTAGAGAGTGAGAGATTCATCACTCGACCTATGGTGGTGTTGCACTCAACTCTATCCCAACTGCAACAATCAGAAACTCCATCATCAACCCATGACTGAAGTTTTTGATTTGCTTTTGTATAGACTAATGAGTTTATGAAGAACAACTTGATTTCCAACAAAGCAAATCTTTCTTCTGTTGGATTAACTTTAATAGACATGAACCTATACCAAAATCTAGAAACTCATATTAAATCATTAAGTATTATTATAAAGAAAACATACCTTAATTCATATTATTAAACTTGAGAATGATTGAGTCTTTCACAGTCAAATCTCCTTAGATTGCTCTATATTTTTATTCTTGAATGGGGAAGGAGAAAAAAAGCAAATATTATATATATTGATTTGACTTGGGGACCATAACCCTTTATAATATTCTTTATATACTGACCTAATTAGGTTCTCATTAACCCTAATTCATTAGTATTAGGTTTTTTCACACTTACGCTCATACCCAATGGATATTTGTAGAGTCCAATTAATAGATCACTTACTTGACCCTATTAAAATTGATAGTCTATAATATAATTGTTATTTATTATGTAAGCCCATAATAAGAAATATTAAAAATCCTAACATCTTCTTCTAAGCAACCTTCCATTTGAAGTGATAAAACCATTACAATCAACATGGAGAATTTAGTGAAGAACCTCTCCATATGGCAATAAAAATCCTGTCTATCTATAGCTTCACTGCTCTATGCTATATAAAGAAGTATCCAGGTTAAGTAATTTAATAAAAATTCAAAGATTTCTAAAATGACATCAAAACTACTTAATGCCTAAACAAAATTCAAATGGAATCAAAATCGCACAGGTGTGATGTCTTCATATGATCCCACCAAGACATGTATGTACGGTATAAAAGCCCTCCTACAAGTGTTTTTATTTGACTGACAGCTTTTATTTTTTGCAAGGAGTTTTTTGTTTTTTTAATCTGTTTCATCTTTTCATTTTTTTATTCCTTTTTTTTTTTTTTTTGTTAAATCTTTCATCTGCTTCCTAATTTTATTTTTTTAATTGGTATTTTGTTCCCTGCCAATACTTGTCTTTCTTAATTGTTTCCTACCAATACTAATATTTATTTTATATCAATTTAATTTTTAATTTTTGACTTGATCCCCATGTAAAAATTCTGACTCCGTCATATACTATTTGATTTGATAATATTAAATCTGACTGTATTATACTAAATTATTCTAACAAAATTAGGTATTCATTGATATTTCATATTAAATTGTATTAAGTTTTAAAATATCTAAATGTGATATTTATTTTCAAATAATTTTTAAAATAGAAAAAAAATATTATAATCTTAGAATTAGAATTGAGAATAATTATCTAGTTTCTAAGAAACTATTAATTCCTATCATCCATTTCCAATAAATCTCACCATAATGATTGTAATTAGTGCTCCTAAAAAGGTATTTTCGGACCATCCTTACTAAAAATGACCAATATGTGTGTATATATATATATATTCTCAAATAATAATTAATAATAATTAATTATTATTATTATTATTATTATTAATTAATTAATCAAATAATAAAAATGACCCATATATATTCTCAAATAATAATTAATAAATTCATCAGAGAAATCTTCCACCTTTTTTGAAAAGGAAATCAGCCGTGTGGAGTACAAGAAAAGAGAGAAAAGTGAACGCAATTTTTTATTAATATCAATTTTTAGATTTGATGATCACTAGCATACCTAAAAGGAGTTAACAAAATAGACCCAATGACAATATTTATTGTGTTTACTTGATGGATTAGGAAATATGAATGGGGAATGATAATGATTATTGATATTTATTTGCTCTAAAATCAATCCGTAATGAGAATGAAATTGTGGGTCATACATGAATTTGAGGTTGTTGAATGGGAATCTCATTCCCCCCACCTCCACTTAAGAATCACATTCTCATTCTCTTTTATAAGTTAAAAAGTCTTTTATACCCTTTATTAAAATTAATACTTAGGGAGTACATAATTTTAATCAATGGCATTTTGTAACTTGTAAGTAATTCTTTCTGATTTCAAAGCAAAGTAAACATTTCAATAGGAATACTGTTGATTCCGATTTCGATTCTGATTCTTACAATTAAAGTAAATGATTTATTCTTATTTCGACACATCATTCCGATTTCAAACTATTCCAATTCTAAATTTATTTTGATTCTCCCCCTCCCCCTTGGGTAACTATATTGAAAATGAGGTGATATGGCACCAATCCTCCCCCTCCCTTTTGTCAAGTTACTAAGTTAATTAATAGTTGGGTAGAGTTGCTGCTGCCACCCATGAAAATGATTTAAATACCCATTTTTCTAAAAATATTTATATGACAAAATTATTCTTAAATAAAATTATAGAGAAGAACAAATAGATATTAGTAAAACAATTGTTTACTTTTAAAACGGGGAAGAATTCACTTTTGTGCAAAACTAAATGAAAAAAATTGTTTTTATCCACTTCTTTATAAAAATTTATTTTTAACCTCTCAAACAAACTATTTTTATTTTATACCCAAGTTTACCAAACTACCTTCAAGTCAAAGCCCCTTTTATGTTTAGCTGAAATTACCAAATTAAATATGCTATTGATTAAAATTATACACTCCATAAGCATTTTTTTTTTAATAATGGGTATAAAGACTTTTCAACTTGTAAAAGAAAATGTGAATAGGATTCTCACTTGTAGTGGGGGGAATGGGATTCTCATTCCATAACCCCAAATTCATGTGAGACCCATAATTTGATTCCTATTATAGATTAATTTTAGAGCAAATAAATATTAACAATCATTCGCATGCCTCATTCTCATTTCTTAATCTATAAAGTAAACACATCATAAAATATTGACTCCGCCACCTAATTCTATATTGATATATTGTCCTTGCCTTTAGTTTTTGTTCTGGTTATAGCATACAAATGTATGCATTATCTGTTTGGTTTTTGTTTAAGTTATAATATAAAAAGTTATGCAATAATTTATAGATTTGTACATATACAATGTATCATTAATTTTTATTAATAAATTTGATTTTATACTAAAAAATATAAAATTCTCTTGTGAAAAAAAAAAAAGAAAGAAAGAAAGAAAAAAAGAAAAAACCTTTCAGATTTCACCCCTAGGATAGTCTTGAAATTTTGTAATCTATGAATGACATTAAAACATTTTTGTCCCAGCATCTTGTTGTTTGGTTTAAAGACTTTGTCAAATTTTAAAAATATAACAATGCATCTTTCATTTTTAAGGTATAGCCATGAAATACCCTGTCTAAAGGGGACATTGAAACACTTTGGAATTCAATATAGATATTGTCTAGTTTGTACAAAGAATTTAATTTACGCCCATTATATAGAAAGAAAGAATGGACTAGAGTGGCTATATTAACATCCCTTTAAAACTGTAGATACACTTTAAATCAATATTTTCCTTTATTTCAGTATTGCTCTTAAATAAAATTATTAAAAAAAAAAGTTAAAAAATTATATATACACCCATATATTATATCAATTCATTATTAAATTTTCTAGACAAGTCTAACATTGTTTTCCACCTAAAGATTAAGTATTGATTAATTAAACTCAAATAATAATTATTTAAATTTTCATTATTAAAATGACCATAAATTACTATTTAAAAGTAAAATTGTGTAGTTAATTACAAATAAGTTAAAATAAAAATTAAATATATAAATAAAACTTAGGTTTTGGTACAACTTCTCCAATTAGATCTTTTAGAAGTAGATCTTTCCCAAGTAGAGCTTTTGAAAAGAAGTTATTAGTTATTTAGTTGTTAATTAAAAAAGCTCTTTTATATTATAGACGGTTTGGTTATATAACTTTTAAAAGCTTTTTTAAATTATAAATTTACCAAAAATGATATTCAAAAGAAAGTAAAATATTGTAGAATAATATTTGAGAAAATACTACATTTATAATTAGTACACAAATGGAAAGAGTAATTCAAGACTGGATCTTATTTTATATATGAAGAATGAGACTGTTGTACCTATAAACTGGGTCAAGAACAGCTCCAATTGCTGCAACAATTTTCTTAACTTAATTAAGTTCCTCATGTGTGTTAATTGCATAGCCTAAGCCTTTGGTGTGTGAGAAGACAAAATCATAAACGAGAATCTTGTTGTTTCAAATAATTTTATCAAACTTAACATTAGAAAACTGATTAAGAGAAAAAAGTGTCACCCTCTCAATATAAGTATCATCAAATGGGCAAAATTTGCATGCTACTCAAAGGCTAATATCTATATTAAAAACTCTGCCTCATGAAATGATTCACATACCACAGTTAAAAATTAGCTTCCCATTTCTCTTATCTAACATAGGAATATGCTCTGGGTTCAGCTACCAATATACTTGTCATTACAGTTTATCAGCTTTATCGCACCAACATAATTGCCCATCATCCACACTTTTATTTGCCCAACCACATGAATTAAAAGCTTTGCAGGTTTAAAAATCAAGGCCAAAAGAAGAAAAATCAAGACCCTGCAAACATTTTTGTCAATTCACATGATCAATTTTCTCTCCCTAATAGAATATACAATAATTGGATTTAAAATTGTATATGAAAGTGGATGTTGGAGTGTTTATATATTAAAAAATGTGTATTAGGGTTTTAAGGTTATATTGATATCGATAAAATATAATAAGATTATATTAGACATTTCAATTTTTATAAAAAAGCTTAAAAAGATCTACTTAGAAAAGCAAGCTTAAAATTTAAGTTTCTCCAAGTATATATATTTCAGCTTTTTTAATTGTCCAAAAACTCTACTTGAATGATAATCAAATAGTCTAAAACAACTCAGAAAGTGCTTTGCAGATCAAAAAAATATTTTTGATCAGTAGATAAACTATACCAAACGTACACTTAAACAAATTTCCAAGGAACTTCCTCCCCTCTTCTCATTTTATTTTTTTATTCTTTTAATATTAATGTAATATTTGAAGTTCTGAATAGAAGACAATATAAATGATATTTTTGACAATAAATGACATGTTCTTTTACATTATAACATTTAAAAGTTTTAATAGAGTGTGCATATAAAAAAGGTTATATATATATTTAGAGAGAGAGAGAGAGAGAGAGAGAGAGAGAGAGAGAGACATTCTATAATATACTTAGGGTATCGATACACTTGACAACTAAAAATGAGTGACTGTATTGTAAAATTACAGATTGTAAATTATTATATCTTTATGATATTTGATTACAACTAAATGAGTCAAATCACATCTACAACAATTGACAATAAGATCACATTATATATATAAGGTCCCCTTGGGTACACTTGGGTATGCATGCACCTGACAAAAAAAATGTGTGATTGCATTATAGAATGTATTATTGTAATTTGTTATATGTGATTACAACTAAACATATTTGATTACAATCAGTAAATATGATCACAACCAGTGAATCAGTAAATGTGATCATATTTACAGATTATAATTACATATATCTAATTGTAGTCACATATAATAAATTACAATAACATATTTTATGATGCAATCGCACAGTTTTTTCTGTCAAGTGTATGCATGCCCGAGTGTATACTAGAATATGCCTATATATATATATTACTTTGGGTACTCACAAATCTGGATCTGGGTTTGATTAAGTTGATGAAAAATTTACGGTTGTGAAATGTTGTGGTTTGGTTTTAGTCTATAAAATTGAGGACTCGAAGCTTTTAGTTTATACACGGGAAAATGTTAGTGCTTAGAGAGAGAGAGGGAGAGTTCAACAATGAAATGACTTGTTCACTATACAGTACCAAATTTTTTACGAAAATATCGTAATACAAAAATATAATAATGTTGTAACACGTTTTGAACCAAAATGTTGCAACATATTCAATTTTACATGTTACAACAAAACAGAAAAATAAAAACAATAAACTAAAGAAATAACACAAGCACGTTTTTAACGTAATTCGGTTTTACCCTACATCCACGAGACTATACCCAGAGAATTCAACTTATTAATGAATAGGTAAAGATACAACCCAAGACTCCCTCTTAGTTTTGTAGCAATCTCAAATTCATTAAATAAAATTGTAGCAAGCTCCACTTGCTTTCAATATTCTAGCTTCCTTAAACTCCCTTCAATCAGCTGCAACCTATCTTCTCCGGAAGACTTCACAGACTTGTTATCCCAACAAGCTTCTAGGCACTAACCTATAACAACTCAATCACTCAAACAAGACTTAGAGAACAAGCTCTTTAAGACTTTACAAACAGTCACTAAAGTTCACTCTATACGTCTTTGCTTGTCTGTTTGCTTGAATCTTTGTACTTTACTACAATCTTGTATTTATAGTAACTTCATGCACAACACGATCTGAAAAGATAATACATAATTAAATAAATCAGAAATTAATTCACAGTTATCAACAAAAAAATAGATAATTATCAAAAGATGAATATCTCAAATGGGGAAAATAAAATCAGATAAAAATAAGTTCTCTTTTTTAGCAAAGACCACATCCTTTTAAAAACTGTCCAGATACATTTTTTATTCTACTTAACAGTCGATTGTAACGGACAGGCCCGCCACACCCTCCACAGGTGCTGACCGCCCGGCCTACCCCACCTAGGCCTCAGCCCACGATGGATCCCTCACAAGGCTGGTGAGCAAGTACTGTCCCCTAATCGAGCCAATTTAACTTCTTTCCTATAACAGTCCACTGTGGCTCTGTACTTGGTTAACCAATCCATCCCTAGAATAACATCGAAATCCTGAATGTCTAATACAATCATATCTACCAGAAACTCTCTCCTCTCGATCACAATCTTCCCATCTCTTATCACTCTGTCTGCTATTAACAAGTTTCCGATCAGGATGGATACCAGCATACTACTATCCAATGGTAGAACTAGTGCATTCACTTTCATCGAAACCGGCACGGATATGAAGGCATGCGTCGCCCTTGGGTCGACCAATACATAAGCAGAATGGTCAAAAATCGAGATCATACCAGTGACAACCTCTTGCGCTACATCGGCTTCCTACTGGGTGACCGCAAAGACACAAGCCTGGGTGTAAGGTCTACTAGTCTGAGCTGCTGAAGTAAACGTCCCTCTGCCCATTGTACCCCTGGTAGAGACTGAGGTACCTCGTCCTTTCATCTAGAAGCTCCTGCCTCCTCGTCTCTGACCCGTGCTCGCCTGTGAGGCAGCTGGAGCTTCCAGATGAGAGGACGGGGTACCTCAGTCTCTACCAGGGGTGCGATGGGCAGAGGGATGTCTACTTCAGTAGCTCAGACTAGTAGACCTCGCACCCAGGCTCATGTCTTTACGGTCACCCAGTAGGAGGCCAATGTAGCTCCAAAGGTTGTCACCGGTATGATCTCGATTTTTGACCATTCTGCTTATGTATTGGTTGACCCAAGGGCTACGCATTCCTTCGTATCCATGCCGTTTTCGATGAAAGTGAATGCACTAGTTCTACCATTGGATAGCAGTATGCTGGTATCCATCCTGACCTAAAACTTATTGATAGCAGACAGAGTGATTAGAGACAGGAAGATTGTGATCGAGAGGAGAGAGTTTCTGACAGATTTGATTGTATTAGACATTCAGGATTTCAATGTAATTCTATGGATGGATTGGTTATCCAAGTATAGAGCCACAGTGGACTGTTATAGGAAAGAAGTTAAATTGGCTCGATTAGAGGACAGTACCTGCTCACCAGTCTTGTGGGGAATCCATCATGGGCCGAGGCTCAGGTGGGGTAAGCCGGGCGGTCGGCACCTGTGGAGGGTGTGGCGGGCCTATCCATTACATAAAAAGGCGTTGCCATAATAGTACCAGCCATGCTTCCCAAATCCAGTTAGGTCCTCTCGGTTGTGGGTTCGAGTGGCTGGGAAGGCGTGGCCAAGGCCAGAAAACCCCTATGGGGACCAGGGGACAGTACCTGCTCATCAGCCTTGTGGGGGATCCATCATGGGCCAAGGCCCAAGTGGGGTGAGTCGAGCGATCGACAGCTATGGAGGGTGTGACGGGCCAATCTGTTACATAAAAATATGCCTTTTTATGTAACAGATCGGCTCGCCACACCCTCCACAGCTGCTGACCGCCCGGCCCACCCCACTTGGGCCTCGACCCATGATGGATCCCCCGCAAGGCTGGTGAGTAGGTTTATTGTCCCTTTGCCTTCTGAGGGTTTTGCTGGGTTCACCCACGCCTCCCTTGCCATTCGAACCCAAGACCAAAGGCATATAGTCATTTGGGAAGCATGGCAAGTACCATTTGAGCTCGACTGCCCAGCCTACTCCACCTGGGCCTCGGCTCACGATGGATTCCCCACAAGGCTGGTGAGCAGGTTTATTGTCCCTCTACCTTCTAAGGGTTTTGCTGGGTACTAGCTTAAATGGTACTTGCCATGCTTCCCAAAAGAATATATGTCTTTGGTCTTGGGTTCGAGTGGCAAAGGAGGTGTGGGCAAACCCATCAAAACCCTCAGAAGGAAAAGGGACAATAAACCTGCTCACTAGCCTTATGGGGGATCCATCATGGGCCGAGGCCCAAATGGGGTGGGCCAGGCGGTCGGCACCTGTGGAGCGTGTGGTAGGCCGATCCGTTACATCGATAATCTTCAAGTCCTACAAAAAATACTCAAAGGTATATATTCATATAAAAATTTTCTAAAGATAAATTCTAAGAAATATAAAGAGAAAATTATCTTTATCTTTAGAAACTTATTTACACATTTATCTTGATATAAAATCATATGAAAACTTATCAAATAAGCTTTGAGAAAAATAAATATCGAGAATCAAGTCAATCAAATCATTACTTGAAAACACTCTGAATTCTGCACCAAACATAGTTAACAAAAGGATGTTGTGACACAAAATATGTTATGATGTTGCAACACTTTTTTACTCCTGGTGTTACAACATCTCATCGGTCCATGTTGCTTATAGTAAACTGTCTTAAATAAGATGTCAATACTTGATGCACACCACGCTGTGCATCAACAAATAGTAATAATTGTAGAGTGGTGTAGATCTAGCCTGACTTGTTTTTGCTCAGCTACTAGCCATTAAATGGTTGGTTTTCTTTGACTAGATCTGTGAATATGATTTAAAAGCTCCCTCATTATTTTACTTTGTGATTTAATTGGTTGGTTTTGTTTAGAGATTTTGATCTTTTGAACTCACTATTGATTGCAACTTTTAGCCTCATTGTCCAATATTTATTTACCTTTCCCAACATGCCCCCTATGGGTTTTGCTGTTTTTCTATTTGCATTTGAGCTTACCATAATTCTTGCATCATTGCATAGGATTTTCAAAGGGGACCCTTCAAGTGGACTGCATTATACATAATTGGATTCATCTTTTTAACAAGTTCGTTTTGATAAAATTTTCTTGGTTCAGTATTCATAATAAATGGTTCTTATTAAGCATTTTGTGGTTTTGCCTATGTCCGTAATTTGTTGGTAATTAATCCTTACTGGAATATTACGGCTAGTACGTTGGAATCAAGGATTGTTAAGAGTTTATATAATCCAGCTACAAACTAAATATATAAAAATTCTCTTTCAACTCTTTCTTACAAGGGTCTCGTTATCACGAGAGATTGACTAGAGAACTCCTAATACAGTTGTGCAAAATTTTAATACTCACAAGTGCACGAGTCTATTGTATAATAGATTATGCAAGTTTGAGGTTGATCTCTTAGAAATTGATAAATTATTAATTTAATACAAATTAATTCAATTCTAATCTAACTGACAAAATTTGAAAACTTAACATTAACTAAAACTAGCTAACAAATAAAATTCAAAATTAACAATGGAGAATTAATGAGCAAACTCAAGCCATAGGAAGAAAAATATTAGGTTTAGAATCCACGATTATCAACTTGTAATATTATATTTACTATTCAAAATTTTATTCTCAAAATTTTAAAATAAAATTTAAAAAAAAAATTTTAAAAATTAGAAATCAATTCGTTGTTCTCTCAAGATTTACCGGTTAAGCTTCAAAATAAATCTTTTGTAAATTCTGACTTCAAAATTTAAAATTTATAAGATCAAAGTATTACATGTGTCCAATATTTGAAAAACATATAATAAAAAATCTTATGTATACACTTTTCCAATCCACAGTCAAATTGATAAAATAATTATATAACAACCTAAAATATCTGATACTGAAAGTGAAACAATTTTATTTTATCAATTGGGGATACTAAGAATTGTTCAAACATTAAAAATCAAATTGAGAATAACACTTAAATAGCAAAATCATTACAAAATCAATAAAATTTCATCCTACTCCTCAGAAAATAAAATTAAGAAAAAAATTTTATAGCAATTCTGTCACAAAATCACTCTTAAAACCGGTCGTGTTGCTTCTTCTTTCAGCTCCAAATAATCTGCTGCCCAGGTGTGTTTCTCTGATTGTAGTCGCTACTCTGTTCTGTTTGTTTTTTTCAAAGCTGCTGACCCACTCTTGTGTTCTACTCAAAATAACAAAGCTGCTACCCTTTTGTCCTCTATTCTTTTTTTTTTTTTTTTTTGGTTTCAGCGACAACTTTTACTAGTGTTTTGCATTTTTGCTTGCCGCTGCCCTTCAATTGCCCTCCTCTTCTTGCCACTCAGCCCTCTCTTTTATACCCAATTAAAACCCCTTTTTTTATTGGGACAATTTCAGGTTCAATCCATGACAAAACAAAAATATTGTTTTTGTCAACTATTTTACAAAAATTCCTTTTTAACCTCTCAAACAAACTAATTTCTTCTTATACCCAAGTTACCCAAATTGCCTCCTAGTCAAATATTCTTTCCAAGCTCAAATGAAATGACCAAAACACTCTCAAGCCTCCATAACCACAACTCTTCTTCTTCCTACGGTTTTTCACACCATATTTCCATCATTTTTTATTCTCTCATCCATATTGTTTGTGCACCCATTCAACATTCTTTGAATCCAAAAAACACACATGCAATCAAGCTTCATTCTCTCTAACAACAACCCTCACATTGAAGTTCTTCTCCAAGTTTGAAGGTATGTGATCATTGTTGGTTGGTTTTGAAATTTTTTGTTGATAATGCTTACGTGAAGGCCTTAAAAGTGATTCATGGTTGTGATTTTATCATATATAAGTTTGATCTACAAGAAACTAAACGAAATCAAAAGCCAGTTACATTCTACTCCGAAAATCGGGTTTTAAAGCCCGTTAAAACTTGGAACCGGGTTTTATGGTGCCACAAAACCCGGAACCGTGTTTTATGGTGTCATAAAACCCGAAACCGAGTTTTATGACCCCATAAAACCCGGTTCGGGTTTTACGGCCCCATAAAACCCTGTTTACCCGGAAAGATATTTTTGCAATTTTTCTTTATTTTGGAAGTTTGGTATTGATACTTAGAATTATATACGATACGAGTTAATTAGATTTTAATGGATTTGGTTGGTTTTGGCTTGAAAACTCGGTTGCAGGTTTTGTCGTATATTAAAACTCGATTTTGTTTATGATTTTATTTAATTAATTTAGCAAATAATATTTAGAAAATATTGAATTAACTTTACGTAATATAATGTTTTAATAATAATTTAATTAAATTTGAAACGTTTAATAAATATGGTTTTTTTTTGTTTTTCGTGCAAAACAATTGGTTATTGAATATTATATGAGTATGGATAAGACTAATTTATTTCAATTTTACAGAAATGAGTGAAGTGACAATAATAATCAAATGCAACGGAGAGTGGAATGGTAGTAACTATGTTGGGGGTGAGACGTTCATGATAGGGGCCTCGAAGAATGTCAATTTTTCTCGCTTGGTGGACTTTGTTTACATAGTGACTGGCATTGATAGAAGAATATGGGACATTCGTTTGCATTATTTACTCCGAGCTAGGGGAATGTCCATAGTTAAGATACCTATCACGACCGATCTTAGTGTCCGGGGTGTAATTTCAGACAACAAAACTGATTATAGAGAGATTTATGTTGATAAGAATGTAAGAGATTCTGCAGTTATCAGTCCTACTGTCCCTCCATATACCACCACCTCAATACAAGACGTAGGACGTGTGGAGACAGATGACGATAGATTTGTAAGTCCGGTTATGACTGAAGATCAAAATTGTTTTGCTTCCTATAGCGGTAGTAATCAAGTTTCAGTTTCTGTAGCTGCATTTACATCCACAGAAAGTCCAATGTGCGACATTGACTATTATAGAACCGGGTTTTATGGTGCCACAAAACCCGGAACCGTGTTTTATGGTGTCATAAAACCCGAAACCGAGTTTTATGACCCCATAAAACCCGGTTCGGGTTTTACGGCCCCATAAAACCCTGTTTACCCGGAAAGATATTTTTGCAATTTTTCTTTATTTTGGAAGTTTGGTATTGATACTTAGAATTATATACGATACGAGTTAATTAGATTTTAATGGATTTGGTTGGTTTTGGCTTGAAAACTCGGTTGCAGGTTTTGTCGTATATTAAAACTCGATTTTGTTTATGATTTTATTTAATTAATTTAGCAAATAATATTTAGAAAATATTGAATTAACTTTACGTAATATAATGTTTTAATAATAATTTAATTAAATTTGAAACGTTTAATAAATATGGTTTTTTTTTGTTTTTCGTGCAAAACAATTGGTTATTGAATATTATATGAGTATGGATAAGACTAATTTATTTCAATTTTACAGAAATGAGTGAAGTGACAATAATAATCAAATGCAACGGAGAGTGGAATGGTAGTAACTATGTTGGGGGTGAGACGTTCATGATAGGGGCCTCGAAGAATGTCAATTTTTCTCGCTTGGTGGACTTTGTTTACATAGTGATTGACATTGATAGAAGAATATGGGACATTCGTTTGCATTATTTACTCTGAGCTAGGGGAATGTCCACAGTTAAGATACCTATCACGACCGATCTTAGTGTCCGGGGTGTAATTTCAGACAACAAAACTGATTATAGAGAGATTTATGTTGATAAGAATGTAAGAGATTCTGCAGTTATCAGTCCTACTGTCCCTCCATATACCACCACCTCAATACAAGACGTAGGACGTGTGGAGACAGATGACGATAGATTTGTAAGTCCGGTTATGACTGAAGATCAAAATTGTTTTGCTTCCTATAGCGGTAGTAATCAAGTTTCAGTTTCTGTAGCTGCATTTACATCTACAGAAAGTCCAATGTGCGACATTGATTATCATAGAACCGGGTTTTATGGTGCCACAAAACCCGGAACCGTGTTTTATGGTGTCATAAAACCCGAAACCGAGTTTTATGACCCCATAAAACCCGGTTCGGGTTTTACGGCCCCATAAAACCCTGTTTACCCGGAAAGATATTTTTGCAATTTTTCTTTATTTTGGAAGTTTAGTATTGATACTTAGAATTATATACGATACGAGTTAATTAGATTTTAATGGATTTGGTTGGTTTTGGCTTGAAAACTCGGTTGCAGGTTTTGTCGTATATTAAAACTCGATTTTGTTTATGATTTTATTTAATTAATTTAGCAAATAATATTTAGAAAATATTGAATTAACTTTACGTAATATAATGTTTTAATAATAATTTAATTAAATTTGAAACGTTTAATAAATATGGTTTTTTTTTGTTTTTCGTGCAAAACAATTGGTTATTGAATATTATATGAGTATGGATAAGACTAATTTATTTCAATTTTACAGAAATGAGTGAAGTGACAATAATAATCAAATGCAACGGAGAGTGGAATGGTAATAACTATGTTAGGGGTGAGACGTTCATGATAGGGGCCTCGAAGAATGTCAATTTTTCTCGCTTGGTGGACTTTGTTTACATAGTGACTGGCATTGATAGAAGAATATGGGACATTCGTTTGCATTATTTACTCCGAGCTAGGGGAATGTCCACAGTTAAGATACCTATCACGACCGATCTTAGTGTCCGGGGTGTAATTTCAGACAACAAAACTGATTATAGAGAGATTTATGTTGATAAGAATGTAAGAGATTCTGCAGTTATCAGTCCTACTGTCCCTCCATATACCACCACCTCAATACAAGACGTAGGACGTGTGGAGACAGATGACGATAGATTTGTAAGTCCGGTTATGACTGAAGATCAAAATTGTTTTGCTTCCTATAGCGGTAGTAATCAAGTTTCAGTTTCTGTAGCTGCATTTACATCCACAGAAAGTCCAATATGCGACATTGATTATCATAGAACCGGGTTTTATGGTGCCACAAAACCCAGAACCGTGTTTTATGGTGTCATAAAACCCGAAACCGAGTTTTATGACCCCATAAAACCCGGTTCGGGTTTTACGGCCCCATAAAAACCGAAACCGGGTTTTATGAGGTCATAAAACTTGGTTCGGGGTTTTACGGCCCCATAAAACCTGTTTACCCGGAAAGATATTTTTGCAATTTTTCTTTATTTTGGAAGTTTGGTATTGATACTTAGAATTATATACGATAAGATTTAATTAGATTTTAATGGATTTGGTTGGTTTTGGCTTGAAAACTCGGTTGCAGGTTTTGTCGTATATTAAAACTCGATTTTGTTTATGATTTTATTTAATTAATTTAGCAAATAATATTTAGAAAATATTGAATTAACTTTAAGTAATATAATGTTTTAATAATAATTTAATTAAATTTGAAACGTTTAATAAATATGGTTTTTTTTTTGTTTTTCGTGCAAAACAATTGGTTATTGAATATTATATGAGTATGGATAAGACTAATTTATTTCAATTTTACAGAAATGAGTGAAGTGACAATAATAATCAAATGCAACGGAGAGTGGAATGGTAATAACTATGTTGGGGGTGAGACGTTCATGATAGGGGCCTCGAAGAATGTCAATTTTTCTCGCTTAGTGGACTTTGTTTACATAGTGACTGGCATTGATAGAAGAATATGGGACATTCGTTTGCATTATTTACTCCGAGCTAGGGGAATGTCCATAGTTAAGATACCTATCACGACCGATCTTAGTGTCCGGGGTGTAATTTCAGACAACAAAACTGATTATAGAGAGATTTATGTTGATAAGAATGTAAGAGATTCTGCAGTTATCAGTCCTACTGTCCCTCCATATACCACCACCTCAATACAAGACGTAGGACGTGTGGAGACAGATGACGATAGATTTGTAAGTCCGGTTATGATTGAAGATCAAAATTGTTTTGCTTCCTATAGCGATAGTAATCAAGTTTCAGTTTCTGTAGCTGCATTTACATCCACAGAAAGTCCAATGTGCGACATTGATTATCATAGAAATGATGGTGATGATGAAGATTGGGACACAGATAGTGATCGTGATGAGACATTGAAAAATAGAGATGATGATGATGATGATGATGATGATGATGGAGAGAATGTGGAGTATCCGAAAGTTAGATTTTCTGGTTCACAATTTGAAATCAACCCTTCACAACCATACTGGATTGTTCCTGGTATAGATGAGTGCGAAATTGAGACTACTTCAATCGCCATGTCGACCTTCATCCAACGTGATACATTATATAAAGGTGCATTTTTTAATAGTAAACATGAATTGAATGTGGCTATTGGAAAAAGTGTTCTTAATTCAAGATTTGAACATAAGTTTAGACATTCGTGCACGGTTCGATATGAGGTCGGGTGCAAGGATTTAACCTGCAATTTTGAGGTTCATGCAAGATGCAGAAATGGTGGTTTGATATGGTATGTGTACAAGTATGTATCAGAACACACATGTTAGGACGCCTTCGAAGCACATAGGCGAAATGTGAAGACTGTTGTCACAACGACATTGTATCAAAATAAAGTGGGAGTTGATAGTATTACCCCTCAGGTTTTGATTGCAGAAATGCGGGAGCAATATGGTGTGCATATTAAGTACACTAAAGCTTGGAGGTCTTTACAATATGCAAAGAAACTATCATATGGGAAAGCGGATGAGTCATTTCAACAGCTTCCTCGGTACTTTCATATGTTAAAAGAAACAAACCCTGGTATAGTGACGGCAATTAGGACGGATGAAAACAACCGGTTCTTGTATTCATTCGTTGCACTTGGAGCCTCAATTGAGGGTTTTCGATCTTACATCAAGCCAGTTATTGTTGTTGATGCTACCCATTTGAAAGGTGAATATAAAGGAGTGATTTTTATAGCTGCAGCCAAAGATGGGGAGGAGATGATTTATCCAATTGCTTTTGGATTTGGTGATGGAGAGTCGGACAGTTCATGGACCTGGTTCTTAAGTAAATTACGAAAGGTTATTGGTGTGACGCAGCATTTGCCACCAGATTTGATTATTGTATCCGATCGTCATAAAAATATTGCGAATGCGATGAGCATCGTTTTTCCTGAAGTCCCACATGTGTTCTGTTTCTTCCATTTGAAGCAAAACCTAAAGCAACACTTTAGAAAACAAGTAGATGTTTTGAAACTATTTTACGTTGCAGCATATGGTCATGATAGGAAAGAATGTGAAAGATATTTAGAACAAATTCGACGAGTATGTCCAAAATTGCATGAAAAATTGGTTGATATTGGAGTGGCAAAGTGGTCACGTGCATATTCTCTAAAAAAAAAGATATGGCATGATGACTACTAACATTGCAGAATCACTCAACAAATGCATGATGAAAGCACGTCGATTTCCAATAACAACTGCACATGAATATCTGAGACATATGTTGCAGAAATGGTACAACGATAGACGTGTTTATGCTGAGAAACTCAGATCGTTAGTGACCAAAACTGTGGAAGATCATGTGAACTCAATGGCTGATCTGTCAACGAGTGGCACGATATCTGTCATTCAAGAACCAACCAATTTCGGAGTTGCACATGAACTAGGGTATGGGTTTGTTCAGCCTTTTCAGCAGTCATGCAATTGCAATCGTTGGGACCTAGATCAGTTGTCATGTCATCATGCAATTGCTATTGCCAGGTATCGTTATAATACTTTGTTATTTTTCATTATTTAATATAATATAGTAATACTCTGCTTTTGTCATACATATCAGGTTCACTAGTGTTCACTATTATACACTTTGTCATGATTATTATAGCAAATAATGGCTTAAAGCTGCATATGTACATCCGATCAATCCTGTCCCTGACCCAAAAGATTGGCATGTTCCTGTGAAAGTAAAAAGTATGATTGTATTACCACCCGACGGAAAACGACAAGCAGGTAGACCAAAAGGGGCGCGAATTCCTTCAATTGGGGAAAGTTGTAAGAAGAAAAAATGTGAAAAATGTGGTGAAATGGGACACAACCAGCTTCGTTGCCCTAACCCCCTCCCTCCCCCCCCCTTATATCAGGCATCGGAGGGACGAGTGGAGGAGGTGCTGGGAGCAGTGCTGAAGCTACTGGAGGTGCTACGAGGTCTGCCGCTGTTATTGGACCTATCAAGACATCTCGAAAATGCGGTCTTTGTGGTGAGACTGGACACACACGACGTCGATGTGATCAACGGTTTCCTATTCCACCCTCAGAGGATGATGAAAATGGTGGTAATCATTTACAATGAATATACTGTTTCGAATTTTCATATATTATTTTCTTGACTTATTTTCTTCTTATATGTATTGTATTGGAGAACTTTGAACATGATGGTTGGCATATAATGCAAATGTTATGAAACCTGGATAATCAAAAAATAAGGGAGACTCTACCCAAATTTGTAGAAAATTTAGTATATAACGGATTGTATAATGTGCAATAGGCTCATACAACCCAGAACCGAGTTATAATAAGCCTTAAAATACATTTACTGAAAGTACATTATGTCCAAATGTCTTTTATTTCATCAATTTAACTTAATTGGACATATAACTTATAAAGAAATAAAAAATTTAACAAAACCGGGTTATAATGGACATTTTAACCCGAAACCGGGTTATAATGCCCATTATAACCCGAAACCGGGTTATAATGCCCATTATAACCCAGTTTCGGGTTATAATGGGTATTATAACCCGAACTGGGTTATAATGCCCATTATGACCCGGTTTCGTGTTATAATGCCCATTATAACCCGGTTCGGGTTATAATGCCTATTATACCCCATTTGATATATATTTTTTGTGTTCTTACTCGTTTTTGTGTGTAAAGGCTCTAAATTATGTTCAAATGTCTTTGATTTCATCAATTTAACTTAATTGGACATATAAATTATAAATTCTTACCAAATCGTCATATTCGAGTATAATGTGGCATAATCGAACTATATAAGTGATTGTGCAATGTTCCTTCGATTTCATTGAATATATTGTATTGTAGAAAATGTTAGTCTAAAGTTGAATATTACATCAAGTTTCAAGTCTTTTTTGGGAAGTTTTGGACATTAGAAAGGAAAAATTCAATTAAAAATGTTGGATAAAATTCAATTAAAAACCGGGTTATAATACCCATTATAACCCGGTTCGGGTTATAAATGAAAGGGGAGGCAAAAGTTAGACAGTATTAAAGCTTTCATTTATTGTTGTTTCCTTTAATTAACTTTACAAGACATATGGTATATGATCTAGATTCAGCTATTTAATTCTACAATTATTACCACCTCAATTGAGATACTTGATATAATTCAGTCGATTATATACAAACCAATATAGAAACTTTGAAGTGTATGTCACGTATTTTTTTATGCAAAATCCCGATGATATAATATATATATATATATATATATTCAGCATTGAAAACACGCACTATATCCGCCTGAATTATATATGCAAAATCCCGATGATATATAATATATATTTAATAACTTATATATATATGTATATATATATTTGCAAAAAAATATATATATATTATATATATATTATGGACTGATGAAATTATAATTGTAAAAATAATTAATCCTACATGTTATTCAAATCAATTTTAGATCGGGGACCTCAACCTTGGCCTCCCTGGGCGTAGCTTTGAACCAGTGCACTGCAAAGTAAATCTCTCATTTCTATGTCACTTATATAATATAATTTCAAACTTATATAATTTCAAACATATAAGACTAAAAAATTGTTTGTATCAATTGTAGGAGACAAAGAAAAAGTCAATTATTCTTTCCAAATTGGTTTGATCAAGTCTTGCAAATTGATTGAGACAGCCCATTTAATTAAGAGGTCAATCAATCATCCTGATTTTTAGGATTAGATTGTTGGAATGAAATGAGGATAAACTATCGCCATGTTCAATCATCTTTTTTCTTAAATAAACTATCAATAATGGTGAATGTTAATAAGTACTATAATTAAAAGTTTAATCTAATAGGTAACAGCTCAATTATGTATTTAAGACATAAGTTTATAAAATTTATGTTAATTCAACATGATTCCTCACATGTAATATGAAAATGAGTGATAAAAATATAACAAATATTAGATCCTCTGTTATTTAGCGTGTACAATATATATAAAATTAAAATAAATTTGAAGAATAGAGTCAAACCCAAGGTTTATAAACTCTAATGTCATGTTAATAGAATATGTATACCTCGCTTTCACTATAAGTGATTATAGCTATAAATTCAAATACCTCTTTTATGAAATATATAAATAATATGATATTAATTAAGACTTATTCCTGATTAAGAGCCTCCAATGATTGAGGTGTCAAATAAACAATTCCTCCTTGTTAGTGTGAGACCCCTCCATTAGTGCAGATTTCAGGTGCCAGCTAGCAATTATTTTTAGTTGATTAATCAATTACAACTTTTAATCAAATTAAATTATCATGATTATGGTCATTGTTCTTGTAAAGTTATCATGATATTAATTATCATGATTATTTCCTTGTAAAATTCATCAACCTATCCATTGTAAGCAATGGATAGGTTGATGAATTTTTCCTTGTAAAGTTTTTTTTCCTTCCTTATAAGAGTAAATGTTCTAATATTATATACAAATGATAATAATCATTCAAATACAATATTTCCCTTTTCATCTAATATCCACCGTCCAGAATCGTCTGTTATATATTGTGTTGTGGAATACATATATATATCATACGCCATATCCTTCCTTATTCTAACGGCGTCCTCTTTCGTTTGGTGCGACTTCCATTCATGCTCTTGAGACTTTATAAGGTCGTGGATAAACATTACACAATACGCTCCACAACTATTGCTGCATAAGTATAAAGACATGTTAGATGATTATATAAACTCTATAATATCCGGACTATGTTTTAAACAAAGGTGACATCTACCCATCAACTTGCTGAGGCACATTTGCCATATTGACACGTGTCACGTCCCATCTATTTTCCACAGGTGGTGTAGGTCATTCGCTTTGCTCATAAAATCCAATCGACCGCAAGATGACCGGCATAAAAAATGCAAGTGGCTGCAAGACCTGCCTCCATTGCTCAAAGTTTACTTCTTTCATGGAATCATACACCACTATCTTCTCCTCTCTCAAGCACACCTTACAAATGACCTAATGCATCTAAGACAAACAATAGAGGAGTAGCACCTGCATTTTCAAAACGTTAATGGTATAAGACCAATGTGAAGTATAAATTAAATAAAAATTATTAATATACACCTAATGTAAAAATTAATAATTCTACAATATTACTTACATTTTCAGCAGATTTCCAAGACATTTTAGTGTCTCCCATGCCGGTAGCACAGCTTTGCCAGGAATTCAGGATAACAACTGTAGACGGATCAAACTCTTTCTTCAGTGTGGTGTATTCAGCATTGAAAACACGCACTATATCCGCCTATAATCATTAAAATTAAACATGTTATTTTAAAATAACTTAAATTAATTAAATAAACACGATATCAACCTGTAACAATTAAAATGTAAGTACTTACAAAAAAGTTTGTCCCGTGGACTGCGTATCTACAATCATTGACCTCATCCCACCACCCGCAAACTTTTGCTTTCTTCCTAAGGCAACTCAAATAAGCAATATAAATCCCCGTCAACCACTCATTAACATCTTCGATAGTACGAAGCATATCCGGGGCGCATAGCACCGTATATCTATCAATAATGCGCTTGAAGAAAAAAAAAAAGAATTAGACGATATTTTATTACATTATTAATCAAATTAAGATAATGTAATATTGCTTTTTATTCATACCGAAGGTTCAAAGAAGCAGCTTTGTACTCCGTGTAGACTGATGGATTGAAAAAACAGAAATAAACAATTTGTTTTTCATAAAATTAAGGATTTTGCGGAACATTGAGTTTCAAAAACTTTTTAGAAAACTCAAGAACCCGAGATTCATAAAACAATGAAATAAAATAATATAAATAAATAAAAATCAGATTTTTACCTTCTGTATTGATCTCTGTGGATTGCTCACCACCTTGCCTTCCTTGATATATCTCGAAACCAAGAAACAAGTGAGTGGGCACAATTATATAGAATTGTGCTCACTTACTTTTTGATTTCTTTCTAAAAGAAAATCAAATTAAATCAATATTTATAAGAGGTGAGTATTTGATTTTTGGTTATACAAAGAACAAAGACACAAAAAAAAATTCTTGTTCTTTGTATTTGTTGAAAAAAAACTTTTTCTTTTCTCTTATTTTTTCTCAAAAACATAAACAACAACCAAAAACCTTAATGTAGAAAAGAAACTTTTTCTTTTTATAGGCAAACAATTAGGGTTTTAATTAATCAATATTAATATTGACCCTAATCTTATTATAATTAAACTTTTACCCCATATAATATAATTAATTCAAAATTAATTCATATTATATTTTGAAATAGAACTTATAACTTTTAATAAATTAATTCATAATTAATTTATACCAAAGTCACTAAGAATCGGATTCAAGACCTCTTATAAAATTAATTAAATAATTATTAATTCATAATTAATAATTAAATAATTTGAATAATCAATATTATTCAAATACCAAGTGAACACAAATTTTTGTCACTTATGTAACACCTGTAATTGGACGGTCCAATTACAATATTCTATATACATGTTTCTTATAGTAAAATGAGCTATCAAGGGGACCCGATGGACCTACAGTTTTGAGCTCCAATAATATTGGAATTATTAATTAAACTCTTTAATTAAATAATTCACTATTATTAATCTTAAAGTTACTCCACTAAAAACTTAAGATTGCACTCTCAAAATTGTAGCTATTTTTTATACAATCTGAAATTTTTCAGTGTCCATTGATTTAATCACTACATATGATTTGACCCTCCACAAATAGTTCATAAGTAGAGCAAGGTCAAATGTCCGTTTTACCTCTCTAATTATTTCTTGATCCTTAAGTACCATTGATTCTCTAATAAACAATATATTCATAACAACTTATGAATTATCTTTCGGTTTACATATAAACAGAAAGTTGAGCGCTCTTATTGTTCAAGACTTGAATCAGCCCTTAAGAAAACTACTTTTCTACTTCTCGCAAGAAGGAGTGGATTCCACTATTGTATAGAATGTTCTCAGCTACTTATTAAATCATATCCTCAAAGTACGAAGTTATTGATCGGGTATCTACACCGATCTCACCCATGTAAATCAAAGGAAATAACTTAACAAGCAGGAGTTCATAATACACTCAGAATTAAGATCAATTCATATATGATCATCTGGTTGATAAATATAAATCTCTAAGGTTAACGGATATTATTTAGAAACTTATATTTATCGTGGTCCAGTCATATATAATCTTTATTATATAAGGTGCCTCCATTTCCATGTCACCACATGAATAGTCTTGGATAAGACTATCGTATCAAATACGAAAGAGATTGCAGCTGTAGATTTACCACAAATGAAGTACCCAGCTTCGTTTGTTTTCTACGGACTCTTTAAATTACTTATCTCAAACTAAATCCACCTGTATATAACACTTATACACTTAGTTTGAAATTACATCAGTAATCAAGGATGTTTCTCATAATATATAAGATTTTTGCAAAATATATAAATTGAATGAAATGAATATTTTATTAAAATTTATAAAACCGTTTACAATATTACAAGCTCTTAGGGCAGAAACCCCAACATAGACATCGGGTACAGTCTTCGCCACCTGCTCTGCCACATCCTCCATCACCTGCTCCACCACTTTCTTTGATTCTTTCTTTTTTTTTTTCAAGTGTATGAGATCCGTGTATGGCGTCCTACAAGATGCTAATGGCTTAATTTTTCGCTTGCCTCGTTCATGGATAATCCCTCCCTGTAATTTAAAGCAACTCACAATTTTAAATTAGATTTTTAAACTTAATACATAAGATTATAACGTAAAATAAATGACAGAATTACAATTTAGCTACCCAGCTGAAACTCTAATTCAAGCGGAGCAATTGTTTCGATATTATTGCAATTTACCCCCCTCCCGTTATCAACTTTCGGTTACCGTGAACTGATTCAGGGGTAAAGTCGTCATTTCGATGGGCAGTGGTCTAAAAAATTAAAAAAATTAAATGAATTTAAAAAAAAAAAAATCTCAGATCATCCGTCTGAGATGCCTCCATCTTAGGTCAACCCATCTCCATCCATTTAGCTGCCGGGCACTGGACGAAATTAGGAGTGGAAGATGGGAGCCACATCGCTTAGGTTGTAGAGAAGCATCGGTTGGACAGAGGGCTGGGGAACACACAAGGCAAGCTGGAGGTGGAGTTGAGTGCTAAAATCTAGCCAGCCAGTAGTTGGGCCGGAGGAGATAGAAAGAATAGGAAGAGATGTTCCGAACTGAGATTCTGAGATTCTATTTCGTTCCGTCACCCTCTGCTTCTTACTCTGCTGCTACTAGTAATGGCGGTGCTTCTACAGGTGCTGCTACTGATGCAGGGTATCGATCTCGATCTGTATATGTGGCTGGAACAGATGCCATCTACTGCCTTGCCTTTGCTCCCTCTACTGCGTTTAGATCTGCTGCTCCTAGGTCTACCGGGTATGGAACTACTCGTGCTCGCTTTTATTCGTGGTGGTATTTTGAGGGCTTAGTGGTGGATAGAAGATGAAAGCAGATGGAAAAAGGTGAAGGAAGATGAAAGAGGTGAAGGGATGAACGCCAAAGGAAGAAGGTGAGGGCAGATTGAAGAAGATGAAGGAGAGAAAGAAGAAGAAGAAGAGAAGAAGAAGAAGAGGAGGACCGACGGACCGAGCAGCTCCGACCAGACCAAGACCGATGCCAAGCTCGTCGACGTAGCCACGATCTCGCCACAAACCGAGCAGCCGAAGCAAACCAAACCCGTTGCTGCACCCCAACCAGACTGACGACGGCGACGAGGGGAGCTACCGACGCGCACGACCTGTAGAACCCAGCTCAAGCCGATGCCAAGCACGAACCAGACCTCGCCGAACTCAACCAAGACCAATCCTCCACGCACGCAGAACCGGCGACAGATTGAAGGTAGATCGGAGCAGAACCGACGACGGCAAGTGCCATCACGACCACCACGAAGACCCGACGCGAAAACAAGCTGATCCACGCCATTTTCAACTCGAGATCAGACCCCAAACGCGACCAAATCTCGTCGGAATAGTGATGAAGTGTGACTGGAGCTGAACCAGAACAAAGGCAACAGTTCAATCTCTGTTCAATTTTTCAATTTTGATTTTTCAATTTTTTATTCGGTCAATTACGTCAACTTCAACAATCAAGGGCATTTTCGTCTTTTTCCTTTTTTTTTTTACTGTTTACAAGCAATTTTAACGGAAAGTTGATAACGGGAGGTAGGTAAATTGTAATAATATCCAAACAATTGCTCCGCTTGAATTAGAGTTTCGTCTAGGTAGCTAAATTGTAATTCCGTCTAAAATAAATACAAAATTTACCTGAACATCACCAATGTCTATATCCCTCTCTGAGTCATGGATGTGATGATCCCTCTCTGGTCTTGAGTCATGCATATGGATGGTCGGGTCCTGATCAGAAATGTCATGATCCCTCCCTAGTCCAGAGTCATGGATATGGTCAGCAATGTTAGGATCCCTCCCTGATCCTGAATCATGGATGTGCAGGTCGTGATCCTGGTCCCGGATAGAGCTCTCAGCAGCATCATCATCCATAGGCCCACTAATTTGTAGCTGGTCTTCAACCCTACGCAATCTCTTATCCAATTTATGCAACATCCTATTCTATGCTTCTATCATTTTGTTTTGTGATTGCTGCATCCCGGCAATATGCTCCAACAGCTTCAGTATCTTGCCCACATTTGTCCAAGGCACCTACAAAAATAAAAAATATATAATTATATATAAATTATTTTTATATTTATATATCATTTATACATAAATATATAAATTATATATTTATATATAAATGATATAAATTATAATATACACCTAACGTAAAATATAAATAAAATATAAATTATTTTTATATATAATATACACCTAATGTAAAATATAAATAAAATAAAATAAAAATATCAAATTCGTATTTGAGGGTGAGAGGTTCTAAGCGGCGAATTGCTCCCCGGTCGTACATCATTCACACTTTTCGTTCTCGACTCCCTCTCTTCATCCTTATCCTCTCCCTCCTTCTCTTCCTCATTTTCCTCCTTCTCCCTCTCCTCTTCCTCTTCCTCCTCCTCATCCTCCCTATTTAACTTATTCTCACTCGCTGTCTGATCATCATCAGCATCACCCTCAACATCATCATCATCATCACCCTTAACTTCATCTTCACCCCCTCCACCGCCACATTTCCACACTTTCTCTCCAACCAAATGCTTGGCGTTGAAGGATCTCCAATAATCCATCCCTCTCTCATCATCAGTGGGCACAAGAATCCTCCTCGATGCAATACACTACAATACATGTATATAAATATAGTTAGTATATTACACGCAAAGGTAGTTAACAAATAAAACAAATTTAGATTAATGTAGACACTTACAAAGTGAAGCTCATTCCTCCAATTATTTGCATCATTTCTAATCCTCTTATTACAATGCCAATTCCTAAACCTTGGCAAATCTACATCACCCGCTATTTCGTTCCCTACTTTATTGTCCAAGTATGGGAACATCTTAACAAGCCACCACTATAATGCATATTAAACAAAAACAAATATATATCATTACAATATATAAATAGATATATATTTAAACAATTTTCATTCATAATAATAATGAGTATCTAGTAAGTGTTATACCTGGAATGCCCAAACAAACTCGGACAGGTTAACCGTCCATCCGTGTATAAGTCGCTCCTCAGTAATCACCTGTCCGAGGTGATGGAGAAGTATATTATCTGCCATTGTACCCCACGAGAATGCATTCCACACTTCTGCATCCTTTATCATGACCCATAACGCCTTATCCACCCCTTGACGCTCATCTAAGCCATAAAATAACTGCAAAGCTATGACTAAATTAGCCAACTTGAAGATGTCGTCAACATCTAAATTCGCCCATGACTTGGTCATAAGGACAATAGCTTTCACTGACGGTGGAATTCCTTTGAAAAGTCGTCATAAAAGACTATTCTTGTCATTTTGCCATGCCTTAATGGTATTTACATCAATATGCCTGAATCGCAACCTTATTACCAACAAGAATTCCTGCTTTCCAAATCTATATGGTCGCCCTCCAATTTCAAACCACATCTCATCAGGGCTAGCACGAGGAATTTCTAACTCCCTAGTAAGAATAGTTACAATCAAAAGGCAAACCAACAACTGATTATGAGATATATCCATAAAATATCTTAATGGGGTCATGCCCAGAAATCGCTTGAGGAGTTCTCTTTTTTTAAGAGCTACTTTTAGACTAGCAATCTCTTTGAAGCTGCAATGTGTACTCAACGACATCTCCTCTGGAATAACCTGTGAACTTCACTTATAATGGACCTGCATCTATACAAAACAAATAAAAATAATTATAATAACATTAATTTAATTGACTATTTACTTTAAAATAACACCTAATTATTATTTTGTCCTATTTTCATTAATTTATAAATCTAATTTTAATTAACAAATTAAATTAACATATTACAATTACATTAAATCTAATTTAAAATTTAATTAATTAATTCTTCATATTTTTTATATTTCATTTACTTGTTTTATTTTTGTTAATTTTAATTTTTATTAATCACGTTTATTTCATATTTTTATTTTAATTATTGGAATAATATATTACATTTCATTTATTTCTGGCTTTATTAAAATTTATAATTTAATTAACTTATTTCAAAAACCAATAATAATTAATTATTTATTAAAAAAAAAAAAAACCTTGGTGTATTAAACCCGGTTTTCACAAAATCGGGTTTAATACAATTAAATCCGGTTTGTGAAAATCGAGTTTAATGCACCCATTAAACTCGGTTTTAACCCAAAACCGGGTTTAATAGATACATTAAACCCGGTTTTCACAAACACCGGGTTTAATGCATCTATTACACTCGGTGTTTGTAAAAACCGGGTTTAATGTATCAATTAAACTCGATTTTCACCAAAAACCGGTTGTAATGGGTGCATTAAACTCGGTTTTCCTAAATTTCAAGCATATTGTCTTCTTCGACGAAACACACACCCAAACCTCTATTTTCCTGTCTTATCCACCCAAATCCAACCAAAACTAATCTAATCTAATCATACTAAACTAATCCAACATCCATAACACAAATAAACTAAATCAACACTCAAAAAATTCACATTTAAAACTCAAACTATCAAGGGAGTTTTTGTCACTTACCGTCGTCAATGGAGGCAGTGAAGATGCTCGCCGGCGGTTGGAGAAGGTCGCCGAAGGTCCAAAACGGTGAGACAAGGCTGGCGATGGGCGGTCGGGCATGATGGTCCTTGGATCGGCAAACCGGGTTGGAGGCAGTGAAGATGGTCCTTGGATCGGCAATGGAGGCAATGAAAACGCTCGCCGACGGTTGGAGGAGGTCAGCCAAGGTCGGAAACGGTGAGACAAGGCTGGTCAGGCGTGATTCTCCTTCGATCAGCAACCGGGTTCTGGTGTAGATATGAAACCGGTTGAATTTGATTTGGGTGGCTAGGTGACCGAGTTTTGTGCCAATATAGATTATGGCAGTTTTATAATTTCATGTTGGTCTTTTGTTTGGAATTTTATAAAAACAAGGGTGTATGGTCAACTTTTGACTTAGGGGTAAAATGGGTAACTTTGGTATAGGAAGAAATTAGTTTGTTTGGGAGGTTAAAAAGGAATTTTTAAAACTTTTTGGTTATATATGAGTTTTCCATTTTTAGAGTTGTTATTTTTGGTACTTTTCACTTTTTTATTTTGGCATTTTTCTCTTTTATTTCTTTCCAATCTCAATCAATTTCCTCATTACTTTGACATATTTTTTGGAATTTAACTTGAATCCTTGATTGACATGGGTTTTGACTTAATAAAAATTATAATTTTTCTTCATTCAACAAACAAATCCTTTTTTATTCCCGTTTCACCAAAACACAACTAATTAAAATAAACTAACACAAAATTGGAGTAATAAATGTATATTTAAAGGTAATAAAAATATATAAATTATGCTCATCAAATACCCCCAAACCTAGATTTTGCTAGTCCTCCAACACAACAACGATAAAACCTAAGAACATATAATAACAAAATCCTAACTAAACCACTTCCGTAGGTTGACACAATTGTATTTAACCTATGTAACAAGTCTTTACACCCCTAAGCACAAATGCCATAATGCAAAACTCAATTATGAAACCAAAAATTAAGTAAAGAAAATTTAAGAAAAATGAAATAAAAACATGAATTTGTTTTTTTATGACTCAAAAGAACACTCAGACATTAAACATCAACTCTTTCCATCAAATTGGTAACAACAATCAAATCAAGTATCAAACATCATACACAATTTAGAAAGATATCAACTTCCATGTAGTAAATATATATTCAAGCTAGTAAAACTCATGCAAAAGCATCAATTATCAAGGAAATTTTAACCAAATCATCTTTAGGAGACATGTCAATACAAACTCAGAAATCTCGTATGATATTAGTGATAATTACACTCAGAAAGAAAAGAAACCCTCAATAAATAATTGATGTCACTCACTAATATATGGAACAGTGAGTTTACATAAAATCTGAATGATGATATCTCACACTCTCACCCAAAAAAAAAAAAAGAAAAATATACGCCCACAACCTCAACAAGAATAAAAGAATGATCTCGCAAATTATCAATCAACCAAAACTTTTTTCCGTTTTTTTTTTTCTTTAAGTATTACCACACACAAACAATCCACATCACTAGCTTCCATTTCAGATTATAGATCTCTAGAATCAAGAAGGACTTTCTTTAGGGACGTAACGTAGGCTAGGGCCATGGTTAACAAAGAACGGGATACATGGATATGCAAAAAATGTCTAAGAAACATAGAGTTCTCTATGAATTTAAGGTGTATTATATATTGTTTTTTCCTTTCTTTTTTTTTTTTTATTTGCTTCTGCATTTTTCTCTTTTCCCTTTTGATGTTTCACTTTTTTTTTTTTGGATTGTGCAACATTTGCATATTTTTTTTCTTTTTCCTTTTTTTTTTTTTTTTTTTTGAATATTTCACCTTTTTCTTTATAAACAAAAACTCTATTTCCCCAAACATTATTGGGCATGGAAAACATGTAAAGTTTCAGAAAACTACTCCAAATTTGAAGTAAGGTGGATCTTTGGGTACCAAGAAAAATAGTCTTGTTAAAAGGCTCAAAATGGCTGACTAGGAAAAGTATATGATATCTGGTAGGCTATAAAGGCTCAAACGATCCAAACATGGTCTAACTATTATCTTTTAGAGATCAAAATAATCATTCATTTACACTAATTCAATAAACTTTCAACTGTAGTAACACTTTCTTTTTTTTTATTTGAGTAAAGGTTGACTAAAGAAAAATTAGAGTATAGAGATCATAACAAGCAAGTATCAACAATAAAACTATACAACAATAATGGGCAAATATGGGTTCTCTCTAAGAAAAATATAGGCTCAAAAACTCACTTGGATCAACAAAATTCTTTGACATGTCAACTTCCAATGATTCAATTTATATCACCTATCAAACTTCTTCTTTCACACTTGTCAAGAGCCAGGACATATATAAACACATAGTATGATTGTCTCTAAATCAAGTATGATAAAAAAATACTAGAATTCAAAAGTCATCACTTCATTCAACTTCTCAAAGTTTATGGATAATGCCTAAGAAAACAACACAAAACAAATGTATAAATCTTCAAGTATAAATCATGAAACCAATTTTAAAAATATATATATTCAGCTCTTACCCCCAAACCTATTCTATACATCGTCCTCAATGTTTTCTCTAACTATTATCCGCAACTCAAACAAGTATCCAAAGATGTGATGAGGAAATAAAAATAGACAATATAAAATAGTAAGGGAGAGATCACATCTTATTGGCTTCATCATGTAATCTAACAACAAGAATATAACTTAAGAATTCACGTTAGAATACCATTAGTACTTTAAGAAGAAGAAGAAGAAGAAAAATAAATGAAGTCTTAAAAACACAATAATAATAATAATGCAAGTAAAGAAAAATAAAAATTAGAAAAAAAAAAATCTAATAACTGCAAAAAACAAAAACAAAAACAAAAACAAAAAAAGGGGCATCATAGTGGATCAAACATAATCATCCAAACATATCTTCTCTATTGGCAAGTCTAATTGTGAAGATTTCTCAACATATATCCAAGTTGTAGACTCAAGAGATGAAAAAGAATTATTCAGATTTTCAAATTTAATATTGTCCACCAGTTGAAAAGATTCATTTAGAGCATCCTGATTATCAATCACAAAATTTTTTCGAATTTTAATGTCCAACAAAACTAATTCATTTTCAATGGATCATCATCAAATCAACTTAAAAATGGATCATGATATGCATGCTCAATCATATTTGATATTTTTCTTTCTAGTTCGTGTTTTATGATATTGACATGCCCAATAGTTTAGGGAAGCCTCGGCTTATCTGTCAGTTTTTTTTTTTTGGAGTACAAACATTTCCATTTTTTATGTTCTGGGCAGATTCTATTAATTCAACTCGATACGCAATGGGTATGGTGAGCAGTTTGGGGAATAAGTTGGCGTTTTTAGGAGAGAAATATTTCTTTTTGTTGCAAGCATATGATCTTTGGCCTGTATAAGAGATTCCATGTATGAAAATGGTGATTACTTGGAGGGTAACGATGATGATGTTTATGGTGCACATGATTTTGGCATTTTCAGCTTATGGAGTGGAAGAATTGAAAAACCCTTGCTAATGTGGGTTGATTATAAGTACAAATGTTTATGTTGATTAATTTGTGCATTACAGTGGATGCTATTTGTGTCTTGAGGATTCATATGGCATTATTTGGGTTAATGGAGTTATAAGTGTTAATATTGTTCAACTTGTTAAGTATGCATGTCTGTAATATATGCAATAATGCTTTTCTGCTTCTTTTATTTTTGCATGACAAAAACTTTTGATGCAAAAACTTTTGGGCCCTTATGTGTCTATCTAAATAAATTTTACGGAATATTATTGAAAATCTTCAACATGAGTAGAAACTTACAAATAAATTTTTGTCAACATATTTATTTTAGCTAATTTTTCATAAGAAATATTATAAAAAAATTCTTAAATTATTCCATATAAACTAATTTTCATAGAAAAAGAATATTAAGAATATTATTTGTTCTTACTAAGGTATAAAAGTCTTATTTTCTTAAAATAAAGAAAATATAAGAGTCAATTATAATCCAAAAGTTCAAGACCTATGTCCAATAATTTACTGTATTACATACTTCTTTTTCTTCCTTTTATTTGCATCTACTATTTTTACATCCTTTAATTTTGGATTTATCGTCTTTTAATTTTGGATTTATCGTCTTTTCAATTTTAGGAATATGCAAGCTAAAAAATGTTGTTGAGTTGGATGTCAGTTGGAATAATATTGGAGGTCCTCTTCCTTCATGTCTCAGCAACTTGACAAATATCCAACTCCTGAACCTCTCAAAGAATCAACTAAGTGGAAGCTTACCTTCTGTGATTGCCAATCTCATAATCCTTGTGTATCTGTCTCCTCATGCCAACAACTTTTAAGGTAGGTTCTCATTTAGCTTGTTAGCCAACCTCTCAAAGTTTGAGATATTCCTACTTTCTACAAAAAACAATACTTTACAAGGATTAGAAAATGTAAATTCTCTCCATCCACGATATCAACTGAAGATCCTCCACTTAAGAAACTGCAACCTACATACCATTCCTAGTTTTATCATGTTCCAACACAGCTTAGAGTCCATGGACATCGCTCAGTATAAGTTGGTTGGAATGTTCTCCAACTGGCTTTTACAAAACAACACAAAATTACATTTTATGATTTTGGAGAACAACTCCTTCATAGGAAGTCTTCAACTGCTTAACTCCACACACAATTTGCTTCAACTAAGTGTTTCCAACAACAATCTTAATGGTCAATTTCCAAATAATTTGAGTATGATCTTTCTAGAATTCTTGACTTAAGATTGTCGTATAGTAGTTTTAAATGTCACATTCCTTCTTCCATCCATCGAATGAAAAAACTGAGGGCACTAGATTTGTCAAACAACAACTTTAGTCGAAAGATTCAACATGGACTGTCAAAGCTCAAGTTATTATAGGTAAAAACATTTGTCCAACGATCTTTTCTTTGGTCAAATTCCTCATTGGATTGGTAAGTTATCATCTCTTAGGATTATTTCACTGTCAAGTAATCTTTTGGAAGGTTGTGTTCTTGTTCAATTCAGTAATATCAAATACCTTCAATATTTAGATATTTTGGATAATTTGTTTGTATCAGTGTTAGCATCTTCCTTCAATCTTTCCTTATTGCAATACCTTTACATGCAAAAGATTGTCTTGGGTGGATCAATCCTGGATGCATTTTTCAAAAGCTCTGCACTGTCCGTACTTGATTTGAGAGATAATGAATTTTCTTAATGTATTCCAAATCCAATTGATGATGAGTTTTTAGATCTTCATTATCTTTTTTTAGGAGGAAATCATCTAGTAGGATAGACACACAAATTGCATAGATTGAAGAATATAAGCATTTTGGATCTCTCGCGTAACGAACTTAATGGCACAATACCTTCATGCTTTATTAATATGTTATATTAGGCAGTAAAAGATGAATATTACCCTTCTTATGTTTCACTAGTAGATTGGTTTAAACATGAAGAAGTTGTTGCTTCGAACAACTTCACTCTACAATTGTACTAGTCATCCTCCATTGCAGTCATTGTTTTAAAAGGCAAGGCGAGGCGAGGCACAGCCTCGATGCACACCACCTTGCAGCCTGAGGCACTTCAAGGCGAGCGCTTTGGGCAGTGGATTTGAAAAAGCACACCTCTAAAGAGTGAGGCAATCACTTCAAGGCCTCTTCGAGGTGAGACGGGCTGAGACAACTATGAGGCAATTAATAGGGAGAAGAGGTGGGGAGAGAGCCAGTTGAGAGAGAGGGGAGAGGGGAGAGAGCCCATTAAGAGAGAGAGGAGAGGGGAAAGGAGAGGCAGTTGAGAAAGAGGAAAAGGGAGAGAGATAGTTAAGAGAGAGGAGAGGACCACACAATGAGAGGCGACTTGGAGTTGAGGAAATCGCGATGGGCCTTAGAGGGTGGCGACAAAGGAGGGAGGTTCCATCGATGCCATGGAGAAAGGGGATATGGAAGGTTAGGGTTGAGTAAGTAGTGCCGAATTGGGAAAGAATGGTAGAATCATTTGGTAAGGGATTAGAAGGTGCTATAGAGTGTTTCTTCAAAGATTGGGATTAGAAGGTGCTGTAGAGTGGAGATGGGCTTTGACTTTATATAATTTTTAATTTTATTAATATTTATTAAATATTATATTATCGCTTTCACTAAAATAGCCACTCACATTTCATATAATTGTACTTTTTAATTGTTTTAAATTTTTCCATCATGTTAACGTAACGTAGGATTTTGCATGTTCGGATATTTCTGTTGGATTTGCTCTATTTTGTTTGATACTTATGTTTCTAACATTGGTCTTCACTATATTTTTCAATCTTATGGATGAATTTATAAGTTAGATTTTTTATTTCACTTTTTGTAATTTTTTTTGTTCATTTGGAATTGAGGTAGCTGCCTCGATCACCTTAAGGCGACCGTCTCGTCTCGCCTTTCGCCTTTTAAAACATTGATTGCAGCCTTATAAACTTTACCTTTATGCTTTGATTTGAGATTGCAATGAAAGATGGCTAGTACAATTGAAGAGTGAAGTTGTTCGAAGCAACATCTTCTTCAAGGTTAAACCAATCTGCTAGTGCAACATAAGACGGATAATATTCGTCTTCTACTACCCAATACAACATATTAATAAAGCATAAAGGTATCGTACCACTAAGTTTGTTACACGAGAGATCCAAAATGCTTATATTCTTCAATCTATACAATTCATGTGGAATCTGAATTATTTTCTCCTAAAAGAAGATGATGAAGATCTAAAAACTCATCATCAATCTAATTTAGAATACTTTCAAAAAATTAATTATCTCTCAAATTCAATACGAACAGTGCAGAGCTTTTGAAAAATGCATTTAGGATTTATCCGCACAAAACATTCTTTTGCATGTTAAGGTATTGCACTGAGGAAAGATTGAAGGAAGATGCTAATTAACAATGATTTAGACAACTTATTATCCGAAATATCTAAATACCAAATGTATTTGATGTTGCTAAATTGAACAAGGACACAACCTTCCAAAAGATTACTTGTTAGCGAAATAATCCTAAAAGATGATAACTTACCAATCCAACAAGGAATTTGACTAGAGAAAATATTGTTGGACAAATTTTATAAACATAATAACCTGAGCTTTGACAGTCCATGTCAAATTTTTCCACTAAAGTTGTTTGACAAATCCAATGCCCTTAGTTTTGTCATTCAATGGATGGAAGAAGGAATGTGGCCTTCAAAACTATTATACGACAATCTTAGACTCCAAAATCCTGGAAAGATCATACTCAAATTATTTGGAAAATGACCATTAAAATTATTGTTGGAAACACTCAATTAAAGTAAACCGTATGTGGAGTTGAGCAGCTGAAGACTTTTTGTGAAGAAGTTCTCTAAAATCATAAAATGTAGTTTTCTATTGTTGTGTAAAAGCCAGTTGGAGAACATTCCAACCAACTTATTTTGAGAGAGGTCAATCGACTCTAAGCTGCATTGGAACAAGATAAAACCAAGAATGGCATGTAAGTTGTAGTTTCTTAAGTGAAGGATCTATAGTTGATATCGTGGTGGGAGAGAATTTTCACTTTCTAATCCTTGTAAAGTAACGTTTTTTTTTTTTTTTTTCGTAGAAAGTAGGAATATCTCAAGCTTTGAGAGGTTAGCTAACAAGTTAAATGAGAACGAACCTTCAAAGTTGTTGGCATGAAAAGACAAATACTCAAGGGTTATGAGATTGGCAATCACAGAAGGTAAGCTTCTACTTAGTTGATTCTCTAAAAGGTCTAGGAATCGGATATATGTCAAGTTATTGAGACATGAAGGAAGAGGACCTCCAATATTGTTCTAACTGATATCTAACTCAACAACGTTCTTTAGCTTGCAACAAACTCTTATTCTTCAGTCAAACATCATCTTCAATCAAACCCAAACATCATCTTCAATCAAACCCCAAACATCATCTTCAGACATCGATTGGAAACCCTTAACATCATCTTCAATCAAACCCAAAAAATAAAACCCAGTATCATCAAAACCTAACATTATCAATCATCAAAACCCAATAGCATCAGTCATCAAACACCATTATCATAAACCTTCATTTGATGAATTCACACCCCAAACCAAGAGTGAGGAAAGAGTGAGGAGAGTGAGGAGAAATTTGATGAACCCATTTCTAGGTTCCAGTCCTGGAAATCCAACAATAGGTTTCAAAACCCAAACTAATCTAGGTTCATCAAACCCATTCATCTAGATTGAACCTAGATAAACCCGAGTTCTAATCAAACCCAGATGAACCCAAGTTCCATTTCTATATTCGATTGTCAATGATCGACGATAATAAAAGTCAAAGAAGAAACGGTTTATCATAATGATGGATGTGAAAAAAAAGGAGGAGTTCAACGATAGAAAGAAGAAAAAGAGTTCGGCGATGGGGAAAAAGTAGAAGAAGCAAGAGTTTGACGTTAGGGAGGAAGAAGAAGAAGAAGTCGGTGGTGATGGACAAAAAAGAAGAAGAAGTCCATGGCAAGAGGCAAGAAGATGATGCAATTTTTAATTAAATTTTTTTTTTTCAAATTAATATCCACCATTTATTTAAGATGAACGGTGGAGATCTAATTATTAATTTTTTTATTTAATTATTTATTTTTATTTAATTTTTTCTCAAATCGGTGGAGATTTGATTAAAAAAAAATTCATTTAATTTATTTTAAAGTTTTTAAAATTTATTTTAAAGAAAAAAAATAAAGTCAAAAAATAATTTTATCCCTCAATCAGTTAACTCTAACGAAGATCCACTTGGGGTGGAGGTGTTAATTGCAATAGAACCAAAATAGTTGTTCTACCTGAATAAGTTTTTCACTAGGTAGCTAAATTATAGCTTGCTCAAGTCCAAAATTAAAGAATGTAAAAATGGCAGATGTAAAAAGCCCATGAGCAAATAGAAGGAAGAAAAAGAAGTATGAAAACCAAAGGAGGTTTATACTATATATAATATGGAAATTCATATTATTGGTTTTATTTTGTTTACTTTTAAAGATGATTATGTAATATATTATAATATAATAAGTATGTATTAATTAAACAATATTTAGCTAATCTTCAGATTTTAAAGTAGACCACTTGATTACGTAATGCAGGAGAATCATTCCAATGATTTTACATATAAAAGTACATATTGAGACATGTTGACATGCTTCTGTGTGTCATGTGGAGATTTGATGTTTATAATCTATGCTTGGATGTCCATTAAACTTTAAACACTAAAAATATGTTTAAGAGGGGCCAAAAGCATACACAGTTAACTTCCAAACAAACTTACAATTCAAAGTAGTCACCCAAATCAGTTCCAAGTCGGCAAATAAGTAAATGTACAATTGCTAGTAAAATCTTAAATATTACCTAACTCTCGTAGGGAGCCACTTATCGCATTGGCACTTAGCTTTAAGACTCTCAATTTTGTCAAATTATCTAATTCTCCACCTAGCAAAATAAAAACAGCAGAATTTGAAAATTAGATAAGAAATTTAAAAAAAAAAAAAAAAGACTTTCAGAAACATACCTTTTAAAGAGTAGCGATACTGTTCTGCATGGTCTAGGCTTCGTTGGATTTTAAGGCGTATATTTCTTTCAATAATGTCTCTATCATTGCAAATTGTTTCCAAAAATATAATCTGCAATGAAAATGGAACATTTATTAGAAAAAGATAGATATATATATTGTATCGAAGAGAGAAACCCTTAGGTCAGTAGACATCCCGTAGAAACATATACTAACCGTAAGCTTCTGTAAATGCATTAAAATGATATGTGAAATGCAACTATAGAAAAATGAAAGAAATGTAAATTTTCCATTGATTATTGCGATTGAAATAATTACTTCTTCAATGAAAAAAGTAAAAAATACTCTAAGAAAACCGAGAGTCTCGGAATCCTTAAATAGGAAGGTTTTATTTTTCTACATTAAATAATTATAATAAAAATCTGACTCATATAACATTTGCAAAGTGAAAAAATTAGCTGACACAAAATATGATTCATTGAGTGACGAGTGTGTAAAATAAAATACACATAATTAGAGTAAAAAATCTCAAAAACACATTATGCAAAACAAATCATCAATGATACCTTGCACTTCCCTTCCGCCAATTTCATCAGCATATTCTTTCGTTTTCTGGTGCTGTTTGTAGCATAAAATATTCCAACCTACAAACAACTTAGAATTCGTGGGACAATTGAAAGGATCAGGAAGGAAGGCATGAATATCTATCACTACGTAACAAATAATTAAAAATGGAACACTTACCTGCCACCTTCTTGCATCTAGGATATGATATCCTCCATTGCCAGGGCTGCTACCTAGTGGCACGTGATACATTAAAACTATGTGCAAAGAAGAAGGTTAATACGGTGTTAATATTTACCAATTACCCAAGAAAATGAAATTCAGCTATAAAATCATTAAAGAATGCAACTTAATAGGATTATATTAATCAACTTAAAATCAATCAATCAATTAATCAATTTAATTTAATTTAGGTCCAAACAATTCACTTCAAGACAAGTCCAAGCACTTAAAATCCAAGAGATGAATTACAGTGAGTAAAATTTGGTGTTAGTATTCCAGACAGCACTAATCATCTTTGTCAAGGAGAAACAGCTCAACTTGCAACATAAATCATAGGAGGTTATTAAACATCCACATAATTTGCAAGCAACTCAGGTAAATACTGAGCAGCATACTGCATATTATACAAATACAGCAACAGCTAGAGCCTCTAGTGAGAAACTTTTAGCTAATTGTGTAACAAACCTCTTTAAAACAGATTTCATTGAAAATTAATGAGAGTTCTAGGCAGCTTCTCTTCCTGAATCCTGATATAGGATCAAATTTTCCTGCTTTAACAGCTTAAGGAACGGACAAGTTTTAACTAATAAAGGAATTCCTTACTATAAAGTGAATCTAATTCCATTTCCTATTCGTAAGGTGAAATTAACAATGTCTCTAAATCAAATTTTCTGCATAGTTGATTTAAGTAAATTTTATTAGCCAATTGTTCACTTATTTTCTATTGTCATATTTTCTATCTTTGTCGATGACAACATTCTTGTTTGGGCTACTCTCATTATGTCTTCTCCTAACAGATTAAAATCTGCACAATTCATTAAGTGAAACGAACCAAATTGGTTTCCTCTAACAATGTGAATAAAAATGCAGATGTGACACAGCAACAGAGAGAAAGAGGGACAGGTACCACTTCTGTGCTTGCCCATGCCATTCACTTCCTCCCAGAGACGATTTAGACAAACCCAATTATACATATGAACCAAAACGAACATCAAGAGAGAATAAAGAGACTTATAAATCGTCCAACTTAAACAGCAATTCAAGATGAACCTACATCCTTTACTTGTATTCAGCATTACTCTATTTTTAGAATCTTCATAGTCCGTATCAGTCATACTAGAAATCCAAATTCATGATTAAGGTCAAGGGAGGCACAACAAAGTCACAGAGGAGATAATTGTTTTTCACAAACAAAATTTTGGCACAGATTCTATCATTATTAGATCTTTATTTTATTTGCTTTTAAACTGTTAAAGCCTGATTTTCAATTATAAAGTAGCCGGCTAAGCACATAATCAATTATGATTTTTGTTCCTTTAAAACTTACATTCATTCATAGAAAATCTCTATCCCAGTTCCTCTCTCTGTGCTAATTTTCATTTTTTTATCTTTCACCAACCTAGAAATTAAATATCTTGGTTACAACTTAATAATGGAGGGTTCAACAATTCATATACAAGAAAAGTTAAATAATGAGACAAGCCAACACATTGGCTTATTGCTATGGTCACTCGGAGGCAGAGGGGTAAAATTGTTTAAACAGAAAAGTAGAAAATAATAGTACCAATCATGTATGCTATACAAACCTCAGCAATGATTTCAGCAGATGCTATTCCAGTTTCTTCTCTTAATTCCCTGATGGCTGCAGACTTAGGCTCCTCACCATCTTCGATACTTCCCTGAACGATCCCATAAGCAGTCCATTAAACAGTGCTAAAATCCGTGAACACCCATCGAAATTCAAAGAATTCTAGAATTTACAAATAACTCATTTTTTAGTAACTTCCTTCCAAGAACTAAAAAAGGAGTAGCATATCATTTTCTATAGCTAAGATCTAGGCAGGTAGCTACAATACAATGTCAAAAAATAGCCCAAAAATCACGTGCATCACATGAAAAAATTATATTCACATTCACACAATTCTATACAAATGAAATTATAACTATCTCCATAAAAGCACAATATGAAGCTTAAAAATTCTCCAAAAAAATCAAACAGGGTACCCACCTGAGGCATCTGCCTGGATCTTGGAACATTCAATCTAGAAGCCACAAACACCTGCAAATAATTCAACACACAATCTGTATCATCAATTGATTATCAGGTGGTTTGGACCAATCATTTTTTTGTCTATTAGTGAACTTTTTTTTTAATATTTCTATTTAGGTAAACAAAACTATCAATATTATTCTCCTAAACGTCCACCAGCAAATTCACCAACATACAAACATCAAAATCTAACACATAAAATGTAACATAATATTTATGTATAACCAAAATCTGAAGAGAAACAAGAAAAGGGCCCATCTGGGTACAAAGAATTCAAACTGAGAATCGGAGTTGAAGATGCAGACGCCAACGTTCGGTCGATAACCAGAGGGAGGCCCTCCATGGATTGTCAATTGAAAATGTTTGGAGAAGAAAAATGAAAAAAGTAAGAGAGTGGTGTTTATATATGGGAATTAGTGACGCTGGCTATGACAAATGACTGACTCTTTTGTTATACACAGTACATGACAGCAATCAAACAAACAGAAATCCATGAAAATACACTGTAGATTTCGAAAATAACGACAAGTTCGAAACAAGAGTGTTACGGCGATCGAGATCCAAGCACTTGACAGCAACCACTTCGTTCAAAGGCAAATAGATCGAGAGATGGACCCTTACGCTGGCACCGTAACTGATTTTAGCTTTAACTATTATTTAAGATGGAGCAAAAACTGCAGAAATATTAAACAGATGGAAATGTGAGATTGGAAAGACATAGGACAAGTACCTGCTTCAGTGAGATTGGAAATGCGAGCCCTCCACGTTGCTCCGGTATTTTAACGACCTCCTTGGTGACTTTCCTCCAAGCCCTACATAAAAAGGAGAACAATAAACATGAAAAAGAATAAAACAAAAAAGTTTGTACCCAGATCAACTCTTAAATTAAGTACATATAACAAAAGAACAATAAACATATGAAAGAAAAAAAAAAAGTTGGTAGACTGATCAATCTGACCTTAAATAGGAAAGTAATAAGAGGTTGTGAAGAGGAAGGAAGAGCTGAAAATCAATGGTATGGGAGGTGTTGGGAAGAACTGAACCTTTTCTGATCAAAAAATGACTCTCATCATGTGTGTTGCCTAAGCTTAGAGGTTCTTAGTTATATAGACGTATAGTAGGAGGGTTTGTGGTATTGGAAAAACACCTAACGTTTGACAGGAGAAGGCGTATTCTAAATGGAGGTAAAGGACGAAGCAACGGAGTCACGGACACTTTTATCTCTGGTTTTAGGGAGTGCAAGTGGGAAAACGAGAGTGGGATGTTTTCTGATGATATAGTGGGGGTGGTGGTCCTGGTGATGGTGATTTTGAAATGCTTGCAATGACCCCCCCTGTTACCTTCTATTTATGGAAATGTTTTGATGGTGGTGGACCTGATGATGCTACTTATAGAAATGTGAGAAGTGGCCGTGGTGGACCTGGCGATGGTGATCTTGATGGCATTATTTAGGGAGATTTATCATTTTCAGCCAATTAAAAAGGAAATTTTTGTTTTTACCCAATATTTTATACAAATTTGTTTTTAACCTCTCAAACAAATTATTTCCATTCTATACCCAAGATTACTAAATTACCCTTCAAATTAAAATCACCCAATTGCCCTAAACGAAATTACCAAAATAGCCTTCTTCTTCCTCCTACTCCTCCTAGCATCCAAACCTCTCTCTTCTCTTTCTCTTTACTCTATTCATGGTTTTTGTTCTCTTCCATTCACCATTATAGCCGAAAGTCAAACCTCCTAGTAAGGGATTCTTCATTTGAGCTTCTTTGTCCATTGAAGGTTTTTGATCCATTCAAGTGTGATCCGTTTTGAAGCTTCTTCTTTCATTTCAAGTGATTTGAGTTTCGAAGGTAATGTATGTGTTTTTGTTGGTTGGTTTTTAGGTTATTTTGTTCAAATTGTAAGGTAAAGGCTTTAAGAGTGATTTGGTTGTGATAAATATCATCCGAAAGATAGATTTGTAGATTTGCAGTTTCTGCAAAATCTGCGACGAAATCGGTTTTTTAGGTAATTTAAAAACCGATTTCGGTTTTACAGAGGCGTAAAACCGAGTCTCTATTTTGATCGGTTTTTCATGTCTCGCAAAAACCGAAATCGGTTTTCATGTATATGAAAAACCGATTTGAGCAATTTTTGATGTTTTCGATATTTGTTGTGTTTTGGATGCCGTGTATTAATTTAGTGTTATATGTGGTTAGATATGATCGTAGGCAGTGTTAGCATAATTGTGATATATCTTTTGTTTTTAATGATGGACATTGATTTATTGTGCTAGATTTTGTTATATATAGTGAGACTAATTAAACATTCTTTGAATGTTATAGGAATGACTCACGAAACGATCGTCATCAACTTTGATGGAGAGTGGAATGGATCTAACTACGTTGGGGGTGAGTCGATCATGTGTGGGGTCTCCAAAGAGAGTAGTTTTTCATCGTTGGTGGATGTTGTGTATAGAGAGACTAGCATTGATAGAAGAAGGTGGGATATTCGTATATATTATTTACTACAAAGCATGACAAATGGTCAAGTGAAAAAAATACGTATCATGTCCGATCTTGGTGTGGTTGGTTTGATGGCGGTGAGAAATGTTGATGTTAGAGAGATTTACATTGATAAGGTTGTAAGAGATTTTGGAGCTGGAGTTAGTAGGCATATCGTTCGTCCAAATGTCACCGACTCAATACCAGACACAAGACATGAGATGCCAAATAGTATAGACCTGTAGATCCGTATATTGTTCAAAGTCAATTTTATCTGACTTCAGGTGCTGGTAGCAATCAGGTTGATGTTTCGGTCACCCCATTTACATCTATGGAAGGTCCCATTCATGACATTAATAATGATGATATGAATGATGTTAGTGATGATGGAGAGCAAGACACATATGATAATGGTGATGGGACAGAGGATAGTGATGAAGAGGAAACTGGAGATAGTGATGAAGAGGAAGCTGGAATTAATGATGTCGACGAGGATGAAGGGTTTCCAGAAATAAGATTTTCGGGTTTACAATTTCAGAACAATCCTTCACAACCATACTGGATTGTTCCCGGTGTAGAACTGGGCGACATTGAGGCTACTTCAAGCGCTATGTCAACTGTCTATCAACGTGGCACTTTGTATAAAGGTGCATTCTTTGATAGTAAACAAGAAATGTGTACAGCTATTGGAGAATATGCTCTGAAATCCAAGTTTGAATATCGTGTTAGACGTTCAGATGCGGAACGATTTGAAGCTGGTTGCAAGGATAAGAGTTGTAGCTTTATAGTTCGTGCAAGATGCAGAACAGGTTGTTCGATGTGGTTTGTATTGAAGTATGTGGCGGAACACACGTGTCGTCAGGTAGCCATGGAATCACATATGAAAAGTGTGAAGGCTTTTGTTATCGGAAAATTATATGCAGGAAAGGTGGGGAGAGATATTTATACACCTAATCGTTTGATCGGAGAAATGCTAGAGCAGTATGGTGTGCAGATCTTGTACAGTAAAGCTTGGAAGGCTTTACAATATGCAAAGAAACTAGCATATGGACAAGCGGATGAGTCATATCAACAGCTTCCGTCCTACTTTGAAATGTTAAAAGTATCAAACCCCGGCACCATGACGGCAATTGAGAGGGATGAAAACAACCGGTTCTTGTATTCGTTCGTTGCACTTGGAGCTTGTATTGAGGGTTTTCGATCTTACATGAGACCGGTTGTTGCTATTGATGCCACCCATTTGAAAGGTGAATACAAAGGGGTGATTTTTTTTGCTGCCTGCAAAGATGGGTCGGAGATGATTTATCCCATCGCTTTGGATTTGCTGATGGAGAGTCAGACCGTTCATGGACTTGGTTTTTAAGCAGATTACGAGAGGCGATCGGTGTGTCAAACGATTTGCTTATCGTATCCGATCGTCACAAAAGCATATCAAATGGGATGAGTGTAGCTTTTCCCGAAGTCCCTCACATATTGTGTTTTTTCCACCTGTGGCAAAACCTGAAGCAACACTGTAAAAAGTATTCGAATGTAGTGGAAAAAGCATTTTACAGTGCAGCATACAGTCATGTGCCATATGACTGCGATAGAATGTTAGAAGAAATTCGGGCGTTGCATCCGAAATCATATGACACTTTGGTTCAGGTTGGGGTAAGCAGGTGGTCACGGGCATATTGTCCAAACAGAAGATATGACATGATGACCACTAACATTGCAGAATCACTCAACAATTGCATGATGCAAGCACGTCGTTTGCCAATAACTACCGCACATGAATATGTGAGAAATGTGTTACAAAGATGGTTTAATAATAGACGTGGTGTTGCTGAAAAAACTCACGACTTTTGTTACCCCTGCTGCGTACGATCGAATCATGTTGGCCAAAAATTTATCAACGGAAGGTACTGTATATCCTATTACAGAACCGATGACATACAGTGTTCTACATCCTAGCAAAGGCGATGCGGTGGTTAATATTGAAACGTGCACATGCACTTGCTTGAAGTGGAACTTAGATCAGTTGCCATGTATTCATGCATGTGCTGTAGCCAGGTATCATAATTGTACGTTGTTAATTTTTATATTTAATGTCATATCATATTTTTACATTTAAATAAATATTTATGATACTTGTCAGGTTTAAGGGCGTCAGTTGTGATACACTTTGTAGTCATTATTATAGCACAGAGTGGCTGAAAGCTGCATATGCACGTCCGATCAATCCCGTTCCTAAATTGTTTGATTGGAATGTTTCCGCGGAAGTTAGAAGCATGATTGTACTACCACCCATAGGAAAAAGGCAAGCAGGTAGGCCGAAAGAGGTTCGGATTCCTTCCGTTGGGGAAGCTCGTCGAACTAAGAAGTGTGGAAGATGTGGTCAGAGGGGACATAACCGTCTTCGTTGCCCTAACCCTCCAACATCCTTCAGTGGAGGGACGAGCGGAGCCGCAAGTGCAGAAGCCCAAACTAGCGAAGCCGCTACTGCAGAAGTTGGAACAAGTGCAAATGCTCATCCAATACTGCGCCCTCACGAAGATGCCGCCTCTGTCATGAGACTGGACATAACCAACGTCGATGCCCGCAACGGTTTCCTCCTCCCAATCAAATGATGGGTAATGATCCAAACATTGATGATTAGACACATTAATTAATTGAAGCTTTTAGTTTAATAATATGTATTATGTTATTTCACGCTTGTTTATGTTGATTTAATCTTCATCAGAGTACATGAAACTTATATTATTTTTTGTTTAATGACGTCTTGCAAGTATTTTATTAATTAGAACACATGTAGCATGTAAATGTTCATTTA
>CM037998.1:29087223-29291667 GCA_021234005.1 Nephelium lappaceum | reverse complement strand
AAAGTTGTGGATATGTTGTATAATCATATGAAGTGGGATAGAGAGACGGAGTCTCTAAACATGATAGATGAAGTGTAATTTTAATATATGCAGGTTATATTTCTCTGGATACTCAAAAACAGGGGAGACTCTGTCGAAATTTTGTTTTTTTCAATTGTGTACATTGTGTAAAATGACTTATTTATGCAGGTGATGCAGTTATTTGAGTACCTTGTGCGTTTACAGAAGGCAACCTACAAGAAAGTAAGTAAGATGGATAGAAGGCTGAGACAGGTGGAAGAATATTTAAAGATGCCTATGGATGACGACGACGACGACGACGATGATGATGATGATGATGATGATGATGATGATGGGAGCATTGTCCCTGATGACCATATCTATAGCCCACCCCCACCACCCCCCCCACCCCCCCCACCCTCATCCCCCCCACCACCACCACCACCACCACCACCACCCCCACCACCACCACCACCACCACCACATGAGGACGAGGGGGTCCATCAGTCACCTGACCATATCTATAGCCCACCACCACCACCACCACCACCACATGAGGACGAGGGGGTCCATCAGTCACCTGGCCATCATGATGAGGTAGTCCATCAGTCGCCTATCCATAGAGACGAGACAGCCATCCATCAGGAGGAGCAGGAGGTCCATCAGGAGGATGAACGTGGTGATGACCAGGTACGTATAGTATTTCAATTGTGTTACAGTTTGATTTATAATTCTAAATGTTTATTGTAATTGATAGTTTTGATTTCCTTACAGTTGCATGATGAGGTCATCCAGGAGCGGGGCAAACGAAAGACGAAGCCAGCGGCATCTCTGCGTACACCATACACTGATCCTGGACCGCCAAAAAAGAAAAAGAAGGTGCTCCAAAAGCAGGTTGAGGAGGTGGCAGAGTCTGTAGACCCCGTAGAGGTTGTCTACAATGAATACAAGGCTTCTTCCACGTCATTGGATCTCAGGTATTGATAATAAGTAGTTTCATACCTTTATGTTGGTTACTATTAAAAAAAATTTAACCTTTTTTTTTTTTTTTTTATTTTAGGCGTGCAGTTGATCGTTGTCAGTGGTGCGTGATACCAGACACATTGCGAACCATTGAAGATGAGAACAGATGGTTCACTTCTGAGCACATCGATTCTTATTTGCTGTGTTTACGAAAGAAGTGGAATGAGGTTGAGGACACTAGATATGCGGTTCATGGGAGCTCTTATTTGTGAGTGTTTACATTTTAATAAGTGATGTCGTTACAATTTATCGTCATATGTCCCTTAAGTGTGATAACATGTTAATTTTTTATCTTGCAGGCATTGATGACATTATACTATAGAGAGCAATATGTCCTCAAAGGAAAAACATTTGATCCGGTTACAGCTGATGTACCTTCAGAGTGGCTAGCATTCGGTTCTGGCAAGTTAGACTCATTAGTACCGTGGTGGGAAGTTGAAAATGTGAGTGTTGTATAAAAAAGTATAAGTTATTATTTGATCATTGAAATATTTAAATTTTAAAAATATCACTGACGTCTTCAAATTGCAGGTGTTGCTGCCATGTAGCCTAGATCAAAATCACTGGGTCCTTTGTCAGGTGTGCTTGAGACAGAAGAAGATATTAATATATGATTCTCTTGCACATACTGATTTAGCTTTGCGCATTGAGCCACTTCAGCCGCTTGTGTGTTTGATGCCCATTTTATTGCGGTTTGTGGGATTTTATGAGAGGACCCAGATACAGATGCCACCTGTGGATGAGCGATGGACAGTTGAACGTCTTGATAGATCGGTTGTGCCCCAGCAACCCGATGGGTGAGTAAATTTGTAACTTAATGAAAATTTACATCATTTGAATATATAATATATATATATTTTTTTATATTATATTTAATGGTATGATAACATCATTTAACTAATTTGTTATTAATACAGGACGAGCTGTGGAGCATATGTGGCCATGTACATACGTGATTTGTTACAATCAAACGAGACTACATGGAAATCAAGACGACCGGATCAGGTTGCAGATGTCATTGCACTGAGGGCAGAGATTGCAAGGGATCTGTATACGTTTTCAACACCATTGTATAAAGTAAATAAATTTGGAAAATGGATGGTTGACTCTGATGGAGAGGTTGTATATAAGTAATTGTATTTATTTATTTGAATTATTCATTCATTTATATAAGTAATTGTATTTATTTTTAGTAATTAAATGGGAGCATTTTCTAATATTTTTACAAATTCCTAATGTTCCACTAAATTGCATTATTCCACAAATGCAAAATTTTAATCAAAAACTTAAAAAAAGAGGTGTTCACCAAAAAATACAATAGAAAACACCTTAAATTATATAATTATTTATTTTTTACCCAATCTTAACCTATACCAAACTAAGTATTAATTTAGTTTAATTTAACTATATCCAATTTGACATCTTAAAAATAGTTCATCAATCATGTACATCAAACGCAATTTTAAAGTCGTGAATTTAAATCATATCCCATTACCTGAATTAAAGGTAACATAAAACAACCTTAATTCTAAATAATATTGTTACTATAAATTCACAATAAAAATGTTTGGTAGGAGTAAACTTTGTATCTATAATATCTATTTCTTTTATAATATCCCAGTAATAATATAAATTATTATTATTATTATTATTATTATTAAATAAGAGAGTGAAATGAATAAAAAAGTGATATTTTGATACTTAATTTAGTGTTCATATTTGTTAAGATGAAAATTTTAAAATAATAATTAAAATGTTTGAATTATAAATTAAAATAATACCAATATCTGCATGTCACCTCGGTTTTGGACACCTCTCTATTCATTTAGATGTTTTAAGTTCAATTCTCACCAAACATATTTTAAAAGTTTGTGTAGATAATTTTCCTTCCTTATTATAAATATCACCTTATGACATTTATAATATTATTTGTGTAAATAATATTATGTGCTTTTATGTTGATTTATAATATTAACATTTGAGTCCTAATTTTATAAAATTTATCCAAAAAATCATTAATGAAGTCTCCAAATTTGAATTAGAAGTCTATTTATAAGTAGACCATATTTAAGAAGATGCAAGTAAAATTCTTTCATTTCTTGAGACAATTAAATTCATTTTTATATTGATATGTATAACATATATTATATTATTATGTCAAATCTTTTGAGTTTGATAATAACTAACTATTATGGTATCAGAGTATGGAGGTTTTTAGTGCAAACTCTTTTTCCCCTCTTTATTTAAACCGGTTACACTTGTTATACAATAAAAAACGTTTAACATGTATCCGTCATTTGTTATCTATCTACAAAAAATGTGAGGAAGCATGTTAATGTATTATAACATCAAATTTTAAATACTACACATTAAGTGATCATAAGGTGATCAAATTTTAAAAATGTGAGGAAGCATGTTAATGTATTATTAACTTAAGCTTTTGGGTTTGATACGTTTCTTAAGGGATTAACGTCATATTAGAGTTCTGTCTAAATCTATCTATATCAAATACTATAAGAGTGTTAAAACTTATATTTTAAAGATTATTATTGAGCTCATTTTGGATTTAGTGATCATAAGGTGATGTTGTGTAAATAATATTGCCATTTATGACAATAGCTATTTAAGTCAATGGTTCTTTGTTTGAGCACTTATCACTTAATGGATTTGAATTAGATTTATTAAATTATTTTTTTTTGTTTTTTAAAGTGATCCAACTATTTAAAACTATTGAAAAATCATCGAAAAAAAAAAAAAATTTACATTAAAATAATATTACATTAAAAAATTTTCATATTTCTATATAAATGTCAAATCACTTAATAATTCTTTAAATATATTATTTTAAATCTATCCTCCTTAAAATAATATATTTCTAAATTTATCATAATTTTACATTATATATAAATTCCTTTTAACAGTATAACAAACATTGTTAACAAATAAAAGCCCTAAACATCTAATCCTCAAAATTTCTTTAAAATATAATCTTTTATTGTAATACACCATACACTTAAAACCATTTTGTTTATTTTTATTTAAATATATAAATTTAAATTTAATTTAAATAACTATAATAGTTTTCAAATATTTTTAACTTTTAAAAACAAATAAGATTACTATATTGAGAGGTAAACAAGGGGAAAAAAAAAAACAAATTAATGTCATTTAAATTTCAGACTTTTATCATTATTCAGTCTTCAATGTCTATAAGATTACTATATTTAAATATTTCAGATTTAATGTCTCAAACACCATTAGTTGATATGTACAGATTTTTAATCTTGCTATTTAAAATAGAGAATCTCCAAGTCAAGTCCTACCAATACGTCTGATCGGTTTTTTAAGTGCGCTTAAAAACCGAAATCGGTTTCTCCTTAACTGAAAAACCGATCAGACGTGCATATGGCAGATGAAGCAATGTCGGTTTTATGATCTATTAAAAACCGATTTCGGTTTTTTATCAATAATGAAAAACCGATCAACCTGAAAAACCGATCACCCTGAAAAACCGATCAACCTAAATCACGAAATCAGTTTCTGTTTCCCATTTAGACCTGGTGTATATTATTGCCTGAATATGCTAAATAATGTGTGTCATATAACTGAGGAAACTTGTGTCATTATAAAAGTTTGAGTTCCCAAAATTTAAACATATGCTAAATAAATAAATGAACATTTACATGCTACATGTGTTCTAATTAATAAAATACTTGCAAGACGTCATTAAACAAAAAATAATATAAGTTTCATTGTACTCTGATGAAGATTAAATCAACATAAACAAGCGTGAAATAACATAATACATATTATTAAACTAAAAGCTTCAATTAATTAATGTGTCTAATCATCAATGTTTGGATCATTACCCATCATTTGATTGGGAGGAGGAAACCGTTGCGGGCATCGACGTTGGTTATGTCCAGTCTCATGACAGAGGCGGCATCTTCGTGAGGGCGCAGTATTTGGATGAGCATTTGCACTTGTTCCAACTTCTGCAGTAGCGGCTTCGCTAGTTTGGGCTTCTGCACTTGCGGCTCCGCTCGTCCCTCCACTGAAGGATGTTGGAGGGTTAGGGCAACGAAGACGGTTATGTCCCCTCTGACCACATCTTCCACACTTCTTAGTTCGACGAGCTTCCCCAACGGAAGGAATCCGAACCTCTTTCGGCCTACCTGCTTGCCTTTTTCCTATGGGTGGTAGTACAATCATGCTTCTAACTTCCGCGGAAACATTCCAATCAAACAATTTAGGAACGGGATTGATCGGACGTGCATATGCAGCTTTCAGCCACTCTGTGCTATAATAATGACTACAAAGTGTATCACAACTGACGCCCTTAAACCTGACAAGTATCATAAATATTTATTTAAATGTAAAAATATGATATGACATTAAATATAAAAATTAACAACGTACAATTATGATACCTGGCTACAGCACATGCATGAATACATGGCAACTGATCTAAGTTCCACTTCAAGCAAGTGCATGTGCACGTTTCAATATTAACCACCGCATCGCCTTTGCTAGGATGTAGAACACTGTATGTCATCGGTTCTGTAATAGGATATACAGTACCTTCCGTTGATAAATTTTTGGCCAACATGATTCGATCGTACGCAGCAGGGGTAACAAAAGTCGTGAGTTTTTCAGCAACACCACGTCTATTATTAAACCATCTTTGTAACACATTTCTCACATATTCATGTGCGGTAGTTATTGGCAAACGACGTGCTTGCATCATGCAATTGTTGAGTGATTCTGCAATGTTAGTGGTCATCATGTCATATCTTCTGTTTGGACAATATGCCCGTGACCACCTGCTTACCCCAACCTGAACCAAAGTGTCATATGATTTCGGATGCAACGCCCGAATTTCTTCTAACATTCTATCGCAGTCATATGGCACATGACTGTATGCTGCACTGTAAAATGCTTTTTCCACTACATTCGAATACTTTTTACAGTGTTGCTTCAGGTTTTGCCACAGGTGGAAAAAACACAATATGTGAGGGACTTCGGGAAAAGCTACACTCATCCCATTTGATATGCTTTTGTGACGATCGGATACGATAAGCAAATCGTTTGACACACCGATCGCCTCTCGTAATCTGCTTAAAAACCAAGTCCATGAACGGTCTGACTCTCCATCAGCAAATCCAAAAGCGATGGGATAAATCATCTCCGACCCATCTTTGCAGGCAGCAAAAAAAAATCACCCCTTTGTATTCACCTTTCAAATGGGTGGCATCAATAGCAACAACCGGTCTCATGTAAGATCGAAAACCCTCAATACAAGCTCCAAGTGCAACGAACGAATACAAGAACCGGTTGTTTTCATCCCTCTCAATTGCCGTCATGGTGCCGGGGTTTGATACTTTTAACATTTCAAAGTAGGACGGAAGCTGTTGATATGACTCATCCGCTTGTCCATATGCTAGTTTCTTTGCATATTGTAAAGCCTTCCAAGCTTTACTGTACAAGATCTGCACACCATACTGCTCTAGCATTTCTCCGATCAAACGATTAGGTGTATAAATATCTCTCCCCACCTTTCCTGCATATAATTTTCCGATAACAAAAGCCTTCACACTTTTCATATGTGATTCCATGGCTACCTGACGACACGTGTGTTCCGCCACATACTTCAATACAAACCACATCGAACAACCTGTTCTGCATCTTGCACGAACTATAAAGCTACAACTCTTATCCTTGCAACCAGCTTCAAATCGTTCCGCATCTGAACGTCTAACACGATATTCAAACTTGGATTTCAGAGCATATTCTCCAATAGCTGTACACATTTCTTGTTTACTATCAAAGAATGCACCTTTATACAAAGTGCCACGTTGATAGACAGTTGACATAGCGCTTGAAGTAGCCTCAATGTCGCCCAGTTCTACACCGGGAACAATCCAGTATGGTTGTGAAGGATTGTTCTGAAATTGTAAACCCGAAAATCTTATTTCTGGAAACCCTTCATCCTCGTCGACATCATTAATTCCAGCTTCCTCTTCATCACTATCTCCAGTTTCCTCTTCATCACTATCCTCTGTCCCATCACCATTATCATATGTGTCTTGCTCTCCATCATCACTAACATCATTCATATCATCATTATTAATGTCATGAATGGGACCTTCCATAGATGTAAATGGGGTGACCGAAACATCAACCTGATTGCTACCAGCACCTGAAGTCAGATAAAATTGACTTTGAACAATATACGGATCTACAGGTCTATTACTATTTGGCATCTCATGTCTTGTGTCTGGTATTGAGTCGGTGACATTTGGACGAACGATATGCCTACTAACTCCAGCTCCAAAATCTCTTACAACCTTATCAATGTAAATCTCTCTAACATCAACATTTCTCACCGCCATCAAACCAACCACACCAAGATCGGACATGATACGTATTTTTTTCACTTGACCATTTGTCATGCTTTGTAGTAAATAATATATACGAATATCCCACCTTCTTCTATCAATGCTAGTCTCTCTATACACAACATCCACCAACGATGAAAAACTACTCTCTTTGGAGACCCCACACATGATCGACTCACCCCCAACGTAGTTAGATCCATTCCACTCTCCATCAAAGTTGATGACGATCGTTTCGTGAGTCATTCCTATAACATTCAAAGAATGTTTAATTAGTCTCACTATATATAACAAAATCTAGCACAATAAATCAATGTCCATCATTAAAAACAAAAGATATATCACAATTATGCTAACACTGCCTACGATCATATCTAACCACATATAACACTAAAATTAATACACGGCATCCAAAACACAACAAATATCGAAAACATCAAAAATTGCTCAAATCGGTTTTTCATATACATGAAAAACCGATTTCGGTTTTTGCGAGACATGAAAAACCGATCAAAATAGAGACTCGGTTTTACGCCTCTGTAAAACCGAAATCGGTTTTTAAATTACCTAAAAAACCGATTTCGTCGCAGATTTTGCAGAAACTGCAAATCTACAAATCTATCTTTCGGATGATATTTATCACAACCAAATCACTCTTAAAGCCTTTACCTTACAATTTGAACAAAATAACCTAAAAACCAACCAACAAAAACACATACATTACCTTCGAAACTCAAATCACTTGAAATGAAAGAAGAAGCTTCAAAACGGATCACACTTGAATGGATCAAAAACCTTCAATGGACAAAGAAGCTCAAATGAAGAATCCCTTACTAGGAGGTTTGACTTTCGGCTATAATGGTGAATGGAAGAGAACAAAAACCATGAATAGAGTAAAGAGAAAGAGAAGAGAGAGGTTTGGATGCTAGGAGGAGTAGGAGGAAGAAGAAGGCTATTTTGGTAATTTCGTTTAGGGCAATTGGGTGATTTTAATTTGAAGGGTAATTTAGTAATCTTGGGTATAGAATGGAAATAATTTGTTTGAGAGGTTAAAAACAAATTTGTATAAAATATTGGGTAAAAACAAAAATTTCCTTTTTAATTGGCTGAAAATGATAAATCTCCCTAAAAAATTTTACGGGAGAGAAAGAAGTAGGTCGATGGAGCTAGAAGTTGTACCACAACTACTACTACTGCTAGCTCATTTTTTATTTATTTGTTTATTTATTTTTGAATGATACTACTAGTTTATTTGTATGAAAACAAATAAAACCAACTTTAATATGTCAGTAGTAGGAAATAGATCTTAAATGGTATTGAATAAATACTAAACAACATGAAAATTTTATGCTGATGAGTTGTGTACTACATATGATGAGTTGTAATCAACTCAAATATATTCTAATAGCTTCACTACTCTACTCTATTTAAAAAAATATAAATGTAAGCGATTTAACAAAAATGGAAAGAAATAAAAAGACATCAAAACTGCTTAATGCCTTCTGTGAAAGCATAAAGAAATTTCAAATGAAATTGATGGTAAGTGGACCACACTTTACTTTATTTTATTTATATTTTGAATTAAAATTTAAAAGTTAGATGGGAGGACAGGAAGTGAAACCCACAATTTTATAGATATGGTCCAGAAGCTTATTTTTTTCACAACCTTACCTTTGTTACCTCTCTAAAATGTAGTACTTCTTTCAAAAAATAAATAAATAAATCAACAAACTATATTATGTTAAAAATATTCTAAATAATTAATACAATGGTGCTCCACATCAGCATTAGTCGCCTATCCTTTAAGATCATGAGATATTAGACGACATTTGATTGTGTTAAACTAAATTATACTAAAAAGATTATGTATATATCTATATTTCATATTAAATTTTATTAAGTTTTCAAATATTTGGATGTGATTTTTGTTTTAAATAATTTTTAAAATAAAAAATTTTATTATATTGTTAGAATTAAAATTGAGAACAATTCTCTAGTTTCTTAGAAACCATCAATTCATGCCACCCACTTTCAACAAGTCTCACCATAATGATAGTAATTAATGATCCTAAAAAAAGAAAAAATCAAGACCTTTCTTACTATAAAATGACCCTTTATTGATGCATACTGATATAATATATTTTTCAAATCTGCAAGCTAATTAATAAAATGAGTATATAAGTGGCAGATTATCCGCAATGGATCATGCGGTTTCCATATTGAACTTTTATTTGGAAAGCAAAATGCACAAATAAATGGTATTGCCAACCACAAAGCCATATTAAATATATAATCACAACCCAGATCAGCAAGCAGGTGAACTATCATCAATCGGTGCACTAATGGATGCCGATCAAAGACCATAGCAATTTTGATTTTAGCCACAAGAATCTGGCCTACTAATTGCTTAATAAAAAATAAATGAAATACAATATCAATGCATGTTATTTAATATATATATGTGTGTGTGTCAAGTATTCAGCATGCAGAGTTGGAATTTACTGATGAAATGTCAGGGAGAAAAGAATAAAATGTGGATGAGGACATTATGAACTCTTCCTATGGTGAGTTTGGGCATTATAACACTGTTCGTACATCCAAATTTAGGGGCTTTTGTAGCAAAATGTCGACACTCTTATTAAAGATGGAAAAAAGACAATTTCAAATGGGTAAGAAACTAGTTTTTCATAAGTGACAAGTCATAAATGTTTGCACCCAGTGATGTGAACCCAGTTTGGAATGCTTCCCTTGGGATTACCTCTATAATTGCTCTCATCAAAATTTACAAACTGATCTTCGTCAGGGACTAGACCAGATAAGTTGTTGAACGATATATTAAAAATAGTTAACCAATGAAGAGAAAGAATTTGATCACCTAACTTGTTGTTGGAAAGATCTAGACTCTCTATACTGTAGAGATTTTGAAAGTTCTTTGGTATGCATCCTGATAATAAATTGTATGACAAATTTAATGTAAGGTCCTATTTTGACTTTAAATTTTCAAGCCACAATGGGCTAACAATAAATATTAAATGGACCAGCTTAGTAGAATTTTTAAGAACATGAATTGGAACTCATCAGCCCTCAATACACCCTTAACAACCTCTAAATGCACCAAGCTTATGTTCAAAAAAAAGAAGTACAAAGTTATTTAACATCATGATTTTCTAAAGAAGCCGACTAGTACTAAACATTGTCAATTTACATCAAGTACAGTGTTCACATGATAAGAATAAGAGAATGAACAAATGCTAAACCACTGGACGATGGAAAAGATTTTCCAATAATGAGAAAGTAAGGAAAAAAAATATTTTAAAAAAATAGTAGAAATGGGAAACTGGCTAAAGGGCTTAGAAAAGACAAAATAATAGTTTCTATCCCTCTCGTGCACCCAGTTGGAGCAAAATTGTTTGACCAGTAGGGAATTTTTTTTTTTTTTTGGGACAATTTGACCAGTAGGGATTTAATTACTAGTATAATTTTAAAAATAGGATATCACAAAATATTTTTATACTATTATTTTTTTATTTAACAAATTTTATAATGAAATTATTTAGCGAAATATGTAGAAATAAAATCACATCCAAACATTGTATAACTTAATATAAAATATCATCATGCACAATATTATACAAAAATAATATAATATAACACAATTCAATCTAATCCAATATAATCTAATAAAATAAATGCAATAAAATATGTGTCAAATATAATCTAATATTGTTGTTTTCATTGGTTGAGGATTAAATATTGTTTACATTAAGTGTGTTTGATTAAATTTGGTTTAAATGTTCAATATAGAAATAATATATGTCCTATAGCTAGAACTCTTAATTGTTTTACTTTTACTAAAACTATCACCAAAGAAACACACCATCTGGCTAGTGTAGTTGGTTGAGTACTTTCCCTCATCGTATAAGCCCTCTCCCCTGTTAATCTAGATGAGTCTCGACAATCCTATTATGAGAGTAGTTTTTCTCCTACTTCTAAGAATGACTATTCGAAGTATTCTAATAGTATATAATTTCAGCAAGTCCTAACAGTTTTCTTATTTTTAAGAGTAGTTATATTTCTAATAGAATGTGATCTCGATAGGTTTCGACAATTCTAACATATTTGTCTAGAATTTTTAAGAGTAGCTATCTGGGTCGTTCTAATAGTGTTCTGGTAGTATGTGATTTTAATAGGTTCTGACAATTTGTTAACACCATTGATTGCAAGACTGTTGATTGTAAAAATAGTTTGTCTCCTATTTCTAGGAGCAACAATTCGAGTTATTGTTATAATGTGTGATTTTGACGGATCTCAATAGTTCTTTAATTAGTAAAATGTCAGCTTAATAAATAAAATAAAATAAAACAAAACAAAATGATTTCACTAAAAGACAAAGTTATAAAAATAGTTGAACGTAACACATGGAAATTACAGAAAATTATATAGATTTTTTTTTTTAAATGTTTTTTAAGGCAGTGTTGCAATCCTATAAACCCAAATGAATGCATATACTAAATCAATAATTAGTAGGCTAAAAAATTGGTTTGACAAAAATAACAAGGTCAAAACGCAGAAATACACGCCTAAGGTATGACTTAAGACCAAACTAGTCCCTCCCTTTATTCATGAGAATTCCACGATTACTTATTATGAAATCAAGTACTCTGAACATCTCACAACTAATATAAACACAACAAAAATAAATTAACAACTATCATAACATTCTTATATCCATAAGAATTTTGTAATAAACTTCCAAAATACAACTCCAACCATAAAAAAGATAACTAAATCATTGCATTAGCCTTACAAGCATGAAAATAAATCTATTTGCCACTCAAAAAATAATATGATAACACAAAAGTCACTTAACAAAAAACTTAAAATTTATCATTAAAACATGATAAATTAATTACATTGATAAAAAACAATCGGCCCCTACAACATCAATAATCAAACTATCATGCTAATAGCCCAATATCTTCATGAACAAGTAATCGTCAATTGCTGATAGCCTAATATCTGCACAAATAAGTAATCTCTGTATTTTTAGGAATGCCCGGGTCTCACATCCATTTCAGAGCTGACTCTACCATCTTCACTTCGATCTCTGCATATCAGGAAATGCTCAGTTCTCACGTCCATTTCAAAGCTTGGGTCTATGTATCTAATGATTTTGATGTTCTAAAAATTTTGAAGGCAATTTTTGAGAACATCAGTGATCAGCCTTGCAATCTTACCGATTCAAATGCTGTGCAAAACAACTCCAACAGAAGATAGATGGAAAAAAATTCTTGTTTGTCCTAGATGATGTCTAGAGTAAGGATTGTAGCTTGTGAGAACCCTTGAGGTCTCCCTTTAAGGTTGGAGCAAGTGGCAGTAAAATTATTGTGAAGCTGTTGCATCAACGATTGTGCGCAATGCTGAAAGAAGAATGCAAAAGAGATAAAGCAAAAGTGTGGCTCAACATTTCCCACATCCCTATAGTTAAGATAGATGGGAAATTAATGGATGAACTAGAGGATGGAGAATGAATGTCAATCTCTAACACCTTAATGTAACTGCAAACAATTTAATCTTGTTTCACTTGAAGTAGTATGTCACATCAAACACATAATGTACGTATGAAAACATATTTAGCTCTGCTTTAATGTATGATATGTCTTAACTTATGAATGGAGTATAATTATTATGTTCTTATCAAGCTACAAGGAAGAATGCATGATCAACATGTGCATTTTCAGTTGTTCCACAAACTCATCCTTCTCTTATTAGTATCATTATCTGATTAAAATCATGCCCTGTCAGTGTTATTAACTATATCATGCAAGTAGTTGGTTAGGTAATTAGATTGTTTGAATTCAGCTTGGAAGACATGATTTTCGGTTTGTTTAATATAGTTATTCAACCAGTCCTATAATGGAGGGTCTTTTTCATGGAGAACATTGATGATTATTTGAAATGAAAATTTGTAAGAGAAAGATGAAACACTAGTAAATGGTGGTCTAGTAAGGCTGGCTTCATATGCTTTCTGGGCTCACGGCAGCATTACATTTACCTGCATGGGGTTATAGTTTGAGGTGCAAATATGGACTGTTCAAGCAGCGGATCACCAAGGTAAGGGTCTGGCTGTCTGAGAAGAAATTGCTGATGATTGGCTTGACGTTCAACTTTATCTCGAAGTTCAGCTATTGTTGCTTATCCCTTGGGATTTAATTTACTGATGGATTTCTTTTATCCAAATGTGCAGAAGTTTAGTCCTTGGGAAGTTGCCTTGCCAGTCAGATTTTTTGGTTGTGTTGAGGTTCTCTTAATGGATTGTAAGTGTTAATTAAAAGTTAGTATAGTTATTTGTTAGAATACACTACCCTATTAGTCTAGTTTCAACAACTTCATTAATGAAACACACGCTGCTCATTTAGTATAATAAATTGCTGCTTCCCTTTGCTTAATTAGTTGGTTTCCTACAACAAAAGCTTTATTTGTTACATGGATTGCCATATGCATAATGGATAACCTGGTTTGACAACTGCATATAATCTCCTAGAGGTTGGTTTTGCTTAAAAGCATGTACACTAAAGAGTTGAATAGCTTCACAATAACCTAACTTTTCATGCTAATACAATTCAGCACCATAATTCTTAAGTACTTGTGTATCTCTAGATGTTATGATGATTCTACTCCCAGTCCCACATGTTTAACTAGAAGTTGTACTTGATGTGACTAATCTACATCATCATATATAAGTTGCTCTGTTGCTATATCATATATGGTTACTTGCCCAGCTACTAGTTTGAGTATGTTTGACCAAAGTTGCAGCTTGATTAGATTGTCCTAACTTCACAACCATAAATCAATTGGAGTGGTGGTTGTTGAAATTTGAGAATTTTGGTGATGATATTCGATCTATTACATGACTCCTGAGGACTTTGGGTAGTCCATTTGGGATTCTTATTATTATTGTTTTTTTAAAGATTTGGAAAAGAACCCTTTTTTTTTTTTTTTAATTATTATTTTGATTATATCAACTATTTCAATTAGCACTTGACAACCCAAAAACAGAAAATGATAATAATGTTTAATATGATGAATAATTGTACATATACTCTTTAAAAAGTAAAATTCAGCATGATGAAACAATGTTTTAATCAGACATACCTGATGCCATGGAAACCTTTCCACCTGCTGAGAAATCAATGATAGAAACAAGTGATTTGGAGGAATCCGAACACCAAACCCAAACCCAAAAAACTGATTAATAAAATTCCACAAGTTATTTGGAGATGAAATCAATTGACTAACAAAACCACTTACAAGTTCTCTTAGCTTGTTTTCTTTCCAACACCTCCCATTCCGCAAGTGCTCAGACGATGACCACCGTAAACATCAGATGACGGCGACAAAAACAGAGACCCCGTGCTGTTTTACCTGCAAAATATATAGCAAGAACGTCACTTCCATGCTATAAAAACCATAACAGACCACAAAAATCAAGCATACATATTCCAATTCTGCAGTTTCTTCCCAAGAGTCAAACTTCAATGTAATCAAAGCGAATCTAACTAGATGACTAAAAATAACATACAACTGTGCACTGTATCACAACTAATCACTCAAAAAAATCAATCAAAATTATGATAAAGAAAAAGAAACAATGATGGAAAAGTCACCGTGAGGTAAAGAATTGGCCGCCGGCCAAGCCAGGCCCATCAGGATCACCTTCGGTTGATGTCTTGGTTACCGTAAAAGCAAGCTCCTTTCCACTAAATGGTGCCGTTGTTAGAAGAAACCGATCCAACATAATACGGCAGCAAATCAACGGCACAGCTTCGGCAGAAACCGGCCACGATATATCCCACGTGGCAGCAGCTTCGGAAGCACGTCGTTGACTCGAAACGGGACATTCAAACTCTGGCCGAAATCGATACAAAAACAGGTAAGGCGGCAAGAGGAGCCACAAACGGCCGGCGAAAGGAGTGAAGGAGGTGAGAGAGGAGGAGAAGAAGCAGAGTTGACGAAGAAGGGAGAAGAGATACCAGACCAGCCAAAAAAGAGGAGAGACTAAGAGAGACTTCTAATGACATGATAATAAAGCCAGTGATACTAAAGGTTTTGGTTGAACCCGTGACTGGTTGGTGTTAGGTCCAACTGCAATCAGTACAGCTTTGTCTATTCACTAAATACACAGACATGGGTAACAACCCTGTGCAAGTTTGTGTGGGCCCGACTCAAAAAGAGAGAAGTTGGTTTCTAAGAGGAGAAGGAACAAAAATACCTTTTTTAAACTTATTTTATTTTAATATTTTATTGGTTAAAAAATCTTAAGATAAGGATTAAGGTAAATATTATCATTTATTTATTTTAATTAAGATGTGAGTGTTATATTATGGGTAGAAGAATTCTAATAATTATTTTCGATCTTTTATTTAAAAATTCAAAAGATGTTTTCAAATACTAATCTAACATGAATAGAATCCGAAATATTGATAATATTGAAAATATTTATGCTTTTTTTTTATATATGACTGTGTATACTGTCCATCTTTCATTGTTTAATCAATTGGATCACATGTAGTATGCTAGATATAATTTCAATGAGAAGACATTGGAGGCCCACCACAGAATGCAAGTCACAATCTTTCCAAAAATGTGTTTTCACTCAAAAAGTGTACAAAAAATGTATTATTCTTTTTCCTTTTTGAGTTAATACTTGTTGTACCATAAGGTCTAATGGGAATGATCGTACAACCAGTGGGCCTGTAGACAAGTAGCTTTCTAAAATAAAGAGTGATGTGTCCAAAAACACTTTATTCTTGGTTTGGTTGCAAACATGAAAATATTCAGGCATCAATCCGAATCAAGTCCCAATAAAATCCCTATTTGGCACCACTTTTTCACTTTGGTCCTTCCATTTCTTCAATTATGCATCAATTTTGAAAGATGAGTTTCACCTAGAGGCTCCCTAATGCGTTAATATTCATTTTTCATTGATATTAAAAGAATATTTTATTAAAATATCTTATATTAATATATAAATATATTTTATATTTTATATAAAAATAATTTAATATAATAAAAGTAACCAAACAAGAAAATAAAATACCAAATAGTCCCACCTTTAGTTATGTCAGGCCCGAACTATTTTTCTACACTCATGCAATCATATAATTGTATTGACATTATTCCTTTCTTTTTCAACGATAACAAGCATTAAAGTTTGCAAAGAATGTTAAAAGCTTCATATTAGTCTCATTCATGCGTGACTATCTTACCATTTCCGTAGTCATCTTCATTATTATTGTCATTGACAAATCCATTTCGTATTAACTATTTCAATTTTCACTAATTTCTGTTTTCAATTACTTTACTATTTTCTTTCAAGGCTATTAATGTGTCCAAAAAATACATTTAAAGAAGAATCTTTTGTTTTCATAATTAATAAATTAATTAATTAATATTAGGAGAAACACAGGGATAGATTATTGATATTTCACATAAGGCTAACTTATTGATACATATAAAGACCGTAGTTTGTTGTTAGTATTAACAAGACTATGAATTTAAAGTTTTTGTATCACAGATAAAGGTGATACTGTTTTTATTAAGGTTAAATTATTATGTGTTTTTAATGTCATGAGTGATCAGATTTCTTTTCGAAACCCAATATAATATTAATACACTTTGATGTCTTGTCCTTGCATTTTATTTATGATTTCAGACTTCTTTTAAAGATTGTTTTTCATCACCTTATGACTCGTTCAAATCTGTAATTATTTGTAAGATTGGTATAAATGAAAAATATCCTCAATAAAATATAGTCATGGGAGCCCACCGCTGGGTCAAGGTCTAGTGACGAAGAGAACAAGCAAATTCTCTGCTCCAAAAAGAAGATCAAAGGCAATTATTGTGCTTTTTATTGCAAATACATGTTCTCTTATAACTCACAGGTTCAAAGAAAGAAAGAAAACAAATGCTCATGACATGATGGTAGACAAATGTCGGTCGACTTTTGAAAGGAAGAAAAGCAGGTGCCCAGCAGCGCATGATCAACCAATAAAACAAAGACAAACCAAAAAGGATCTATTATCCATATATAAAATCAATTATTAACCAGACCAAACAAATCTCAAAGTCAGACTCAGACTATAAATTGAATACTGATTGATGAAAAGAAAAGAAAAAAGAGGTAATTTAGTTTCAGTAAGATTGATAATTGAAATGGATATTTATATTTTTATTGATTGATGAAAAACAAAGAATAAAGAAGTAATTAAAAGTTTAAATAGTATATATAAACTATATTAACTATATATAAAACCAATTATTACAAGTAAAAAATTCTTCCAATCGTCCAAAAGTTGTAGTTTCCAACAAAGAAGCTTATGATAGTGATAGCCAAAATGTACATATGCATTATTATTACTTTAAAAAAAAAAAAAAGTTTGTGCATATGCATTATTAGTTATTACAAATATTAGGTGCATCATATGGCCCTATATCTTATTTTATACTTAATTTGTCCACACGTTTCATATGTTAAGTTAATTATATCAATTTTATGTAATTTAATAGACTTAAAGAGCCTTCTAACTTGAATAATAATAAAATAAAATAAAATAAAAGAGGAAAGCTTCTCCTATGTAGAAGACATATGCATTGGTTTTATATTAATTTAAGTCACCTCGTATGCACCGTATCAATATGGATATTACTTTATATACTAGATAAATAGAATGTCTTAATGTCATGAATAGAGAAGAAGATTTATATATATATATATATATATATATTGCTTTTTGGAATAAAACTTACATTGATTAATAATGATGTAAATGATCACTAGACTCTGAAAAAAACAAGACAAAAAAAAGAGATTCCATATCATTGATTTAATTAAAACTTGTATGAGATGTCCAATAACAAATCCTCATTTTTTATAGTATGGAAAGAAATATGTAAATATATTAATTTAGTAAATATATCACATGGGGTCCTCAATTTTTTATTATTAAATATTATTATATCAAAGAGATGAGAGAGAGATACCGAATGGAGTTCATTCTATTAAAGCCATGTAACCTTTCACAAGATCTTAGGGGAAAGGATGATGATGATGATTGATGATTATAAAGCAAAGCAAAGGCCAAAGGAACAAAGCACGAAGGAACAAAAGCAAAAGTACAAAGCCTCTCCCACTACAAAGCACAAAGGAGTGCACACACTGATAAAAAACTTGCATTGTAGACTGAGTTGATGTTAATGGTTTCCAAAATTGAAAAAAGTTTGTAAATGGTTTCTAAAGTTTGCAAATTGGAAAAAACAGGTGAAGGAGTTATGATGCAGACAACAGCATGCGTGTGACTCCCATGATAACACTAGTGGTGGGCTCCCATGACTTCTCTTAGGATAATACGAGTGTGGTCCTGCAGCTTCATAATTATTGTTGTTGACGTCGGCTCATACATCACCATTTCCAAAATCAGCTTCATTAGTAGTGTTGTTTCTCTTACAAATTGGAACATATTATCGAGCTATCAAACTCAAAATCATTCTCTAAATTGAAAAAATAAGACCCGACCCACATCAACCAGGGCAAAGCAAGGAATTCCATGCACTTGGTGTCAATGAATTAAAAATAATAACTAGAATGATAATCTAAAATCTTTAAATTTCAATTTGTGTAGTGTTTGTCAATACACATACCAATTACAACCGCTACCACTTCGATTAAATGAAATTGTGTAATGTTTTGCTGGATACTGCAACATACATGGTCCAAAAATTTGTGGTTTATACTGTTTAATCAATTTTATGTTTATGTCCCTTTTAAATAACGAAAATCAAATTCAAAACTTAAACCATAATTTCAATTTCAAAATTACCTTTAAATTATATAAATTTAAATGTGAAGATAGAGACCTCATTCCATAAAATGAGAGAGTTTGAATGTTTTCAAATTAAATAGGATAAATATAAATTAATCAACCTTATCAATCTTATCTCTTAGGCTATGTATAATCTTGCCACACACTAAATCAAATGATCACAAGAATTTAGCAAGGAGTCGAGTTAATTGAATTGTAATGGCAAGAGTGATTGTGAAGTGCGTGTTGCTAGCCATCATCTGGCTTGTTGTTTTGCTCAACAACTCAAGCGACTCAAGCTGTCGAAGAAGCTAATAGTGAAGTTGAACCAGCATGACTTTAGGGTGGATATTGGGGTCCTTTGGGTCATAGAGGATGGGGTGGTTTGGGTAGACATTGGTTTCCATGCCCACCCATTTCAGCTCCAAAATGGCCCCAATGGGGTGCAGCCCCTAAATGGCCTAAATGGGGTGGTTGGGGGCACTTCCAATGCCCACCCCTTTAAGCTCCTAAATGGCCGAAATGGGGTTCAACTCCTAAATGGCCCAAATGGGGTAGTTGGGGCACTTCCCATGCCCACCACTTTCAGCCCCAAAATGGCCTAGATGGGTTGCTTGGGGTCGCAAAGGTGGATTTTGGTTCCCACACCCACCCATTTTAGCCCCAAAAAATCCCTGATTATCTAATCAAAAGTATTGCTGTTCTTTTAGATGATGGTAGTATACCATCAATGTTGTTTTTCAGTTTTTAGGAGTGAATTTTAGAATTAGTATCTTGTTGGTAGGCTTGAACAATGTTGTTTATTTTTCGTTTTAGTAGATCCATGTTGATTCAATAAAAGAAACATTTCTTATTATAGTTCTTGATTATATAACCTTAGTATGCTTTTATGTCATAAACTTTTATCAATAACCATTATAAAAAATTCGGTGAGTACTTTGTAATGAAATTAATAATACATATCCTCTTCAAGAGAAGTTTGGTTCTTATGATGTGCTATTTCGAAAAGATATTGTCATCTTGAATTGAAGATGTTTAGTCATTTTGTCGCAAAACATATTTGTCTAATTAGACACACCACAATTTGTCCCTTCCATTCAAAATTTGGTTGGAGTAGTATTCCAATTTTGGTTGAATTGCTATGTTGATGATCGATATCAATGCGACCGAATTAGATTTGTAATAATAAGGTAAATAAGCTACCTTGATTCAAAATTGCTATCTAGTTTAATCATATTCAATAATTTTAAATTAGCGACGTCAATGGCTTTGGTGCGGCTGTCTTCTCCGGAGTCGACAGAGAATTCGACGGGTTGAAGACAAAACGTGTTTTAAACTTCATGTTTTAAAGTTTTACAAAAATTCATTTCAAAAAAGAAAAAAGTTTTAGAAAAATTCAAACATATCAAAGTTACTGAAGAAGAAGCTCCTTCACTCACAAACTATTGATATTCAAGTTTCAGATACAACTGGATCAAAACCTGTATTTCCAAAAAAAAAGAAGGATCAAAGCCTGGCAAACTGGTCAACCCGTCGAATTCTTCGTCGACTCCGGCTTTATCCGTTGAAGTTTCTGACACAACTAGATCTCCTTCACTCACAAAGCCATTGAAGAAGAAGCTCAAGGGAGAAAGCAGAGACTAAGAGATGCACAACTGGATCTCTTTCACTCACGAAAACAGAAAAACCTTTTCTAGAACGTTTTAGTGAATGGCTGCAGAGACCAAGAGAAAGCAGAAACTAATTAGAGATGCTTTGATTTTTTTTTTTTAATGTTTTAATTTAATTATCTTTATAATTATTTATCTATAATATTTAAAAAATAAATGATGAATGGGTATAATTGATATTGCATAGGGTATACTTACAAAATATGAATTTTTAAAAATCTTAATTGGAATGTAAATACAAAAAGGGATGCACATACAGTTTTTAGTGGGTGGAAATATCGCCACTTGATCTTTCATTGGTCAAAGTCCAAAATTCTTGTAGAATCTTTCTTACCATGAACTGGAAATTTTTTTTCCTATTTTGCTCTAAATAAATAAAAACCTTGAAAAACTACTCTGTAATTGTTGTTGATAAAAAAATAACATATTAGAGTTTCAGTTTGTTAAATTTGGATCCTGGATTATGTAGTTATTGTATCATAACCAAAATTTTGTGTTTATGTTATATGGTGATTTGTTCTGGTGCTTGATAAGTAATGATAATCCTATCAGTTGTCTTTAACTGAGAAATTAACATTTTAGTTAATATTTTTTAAACAACTTAAATTAATTTATTTTATTATTTCCTTATTTAATTATAAAATTTTGAGCTACTTCTTGTTAAATAATTATTTGGAGTTCAAAACAAATAATTTTCCTAACAATCGCTTGACATATATATAACAAAACAACTTATTTTCGTGACAACTAATTGACCTAATTCAACAATAAAGAGATTCGATACTTAAATTGATCAAAGACACAAACACACACACACACACATATATATATATATATATGAACTACTATAATTTTATTGTTTCTCTTTCAAACTTGAAGTAATTAATTAAAAATCAAACTTATAATCTAAAACTTAAATAATGAAACCTAGCGCACATCAACGAAAGGACAAGGGCAGGAATTTCATGCATGTAATGCAAAATAAATTAAAAAAAATTAATAATCTAAACACTTTTAAGTTTCAGCTCATATAATGTTTCTCAGTACATATGCAAACTATGTATATAATATCACTTCTGGTAAATGAAATTGAAAGCTTTTACTAATTAAAAAAAGAAAAAGAAAAAAAAAAAAGACTTTATCTCGGGCCAAGCTTGCACATCTTTTGCCTGATGTTACCATGCATGTTGTTCAAGAATTTGTATGATTTTTTTTATTTTTTTTGCTTACTTTTTTCTTTTTTTTTTTTGAAATATATATATTTTGCTTACTTTAATCAAATATATATTTAACATTTTAATTTAAACTATTATTTTAATTTTAAAATTATCACGAAATTAGATATTACTTATGTGAGATAGAGTCTTATCTCATAGAATAAGAGAGTTTTACTAATGTTTTCAAACTAAATAAATTAAATAAAAAAACCCTAGAATGCTAGTAAATATGTAACACTCGTTTAGTTTGATCTTGTTTATTTAAAATAAATATTATTAATTTGGGGAAAGAATCTTATTTCAAGTGACAAGTGATAAGAGCTAGAGTTTTATATGAGTATATCTAATTAAATTGGATTGATGACTATGACATGAGGATCAAAAATTATTATCCAATCTTAGTCTAATTCATTTGTGAATCACCAACCATCATCTAATCCTTACCCAACCATAAATGACCCACCTCCTACTCACACTATGACCACTAGATCAAAAAATAACATTCACAAACCAATACAAAATTTAAAATAAATGGCTAATAGTGAAGTCTACAAGCCTGACATTATGGATATTTTAGCTCGTACTCATATGACAAATACCAAACCTATTCTCATTCCTATTCTAACAAGTCCTCCTCTAATGTTAAATTATGGCCCTATCTTGCCTGATCCTACAAAGTATAGAGCTGTTGTTAGTAGTCTTCAGTACCTCCTGATTACTAGGCCTAACATTGCTTTTGTAGTCAACAAGCTTTCTTAATATATGCATCGTCCAACAACTGAGCATTGGAGCTTTGTTAAACGATTGCTATTGTATCTATGTAGTACTATTAATGAAGGCTTGTAGATATATCGAGAGTCACCATTAACTTTGCATGCCTTTTCGACTGCAGATTGGGCAGGTGACAAGGATAATTTTTCCTCTACCAGTGCTTATGTGGTTTATCTTGGTCAAAAACCTGTGTCTTGGAGTTCTAAGAAGCAAAGAACCATTGCTAGATCATCCACTGAGGTCGAGTATCGATCAATTGCAAATACGGCTGTCGAATTAAATTAATCTGTTATCTTTCATCTAATCTTGGTGTTAACCTCTCTTATTGTCCAGCCATATATTGTGACAATGTTGGAGCCAATCAACTATGTTCCAATCCAGTGTTTCACTCGAGAATGAAACATGTAGCTATTGATTTTCATTTTCTCAAAGATCAAGTTCAAACTGGTATTCTTCGTGTTAGATATGTATCTTCTACAGACCAACTTGCTGATGCACTTACCAAGCCTCTTCTTAGGGCTTGTTTTCGTGATCTCAAACTCAAGATTGGAGTTCTCTCCCGAGCTCCACCTTGAAGAGGCATATTAGAGGACTATGGTAGACTTCACTGTTAGCCATGTATTGTAAATTTTGTATTTCAAAATTTATTTCTCTTAGCCATCCTTAATCTCAGGAGTTAGTTTAGAAACTACTTGAGGAGATTATATCAATATCTTGTTGTATTGCTATATATATATTCCTCAATGATTAATATGAAATACTATCTTTCATTCCACAATTAACATCTGGTAATAGGAACAAAGATTTTTCTAATATAATAAAATATTTAAGTTAATTTTATTCAATCCAATCTCAATCTACACGAAACATGGGATAACATTTTTTTAATCCATTCCAATCTCTTCAAATCTCAATCCTTTCCAATCCTATTCTCATTTCTAATATCAATCCTTTGTGCCAAATTGAGCCTTATAGTCCTTCAAAAATCACATTTGGTTTCCCTTGTTTGTTCTTAGACAACTTCAAAGTTTCTACCCTTTTCTATTCGAACAACGGTAGTGGTTTGAATTTCTTGCAAAAAGAATATCGAAAAAAAATTTGTTTAGAAGAAAATTGTTATTTTAAAAGCTTACATCTTCTCACTGGACATTTACACTTGCTCTTCTATTCTTCAATTTTTAAAGTGGATCGCTTACATTTCCTAATCAATTTTCAGATGTATGCTTGTGTGTGTGATGTGGAGATTTGATGTTTATAATCTACGGCTGAGTGTAAGATTAGAGGTGCCATGTTCTGTTATAAATAAGTGTGACATGAGCTATTTGTGTGCAGCCTCTATTTTCTTTCAAAATAAGTGTGTTTGTATCCAAGGAAAGGGATTGAGGTACCAAAATGCTTGTTGAGTTGTTCTACCATTTATAACTGTTGTTTTATATTTTTATGTGGTAGACTTGAAGAATAGAGTGGATGCTATCAAATGTTCATTATAACCATCATATGATATTAAAGTTTGTCCACAGATTTACTTGGGCTTAAGAAAGAAGATGAGATGGGTCTTGTTAATGAATGTTACATTTTAGCCATTAAAATGGATCTAACAGCATTGTTAATTTTGGTTTCTATACTTATTGTGCTAGGAAAAAAAATGCTTGATATGTATATATCTACATATAAATGCGGACTGGTGAAGGATCTCTCACCATAACGACCTTGATGAAAAACAGTACATTTAGTATATTGTAATATGAGGTGTTTTTCATGGATGATAAAAAATAATTACAATAAAACATATAAAAATGCCTTTAAAATTTTGTGTATAACTTTTTTTACAATGAAAAGATGAATTATTAAATTAAAAGTGGAGAACATAGGAAATTTGAAAAAAAAAAAAAGAAAAAGAGAAGTATCTACATAACGAGGATAATCGGAAAAAGAAGGGAGAAATTGATTAAAGAAATTTGATAAAATCAGTTGTTTTATCATTCTTTTAACCCTCTGTCGTCCTAATAAATTAGGAATGCTAAATTACCTAATTTGTACTTATGGTGAATATTATAATTTGAAAAATTACTAGGTACTCTATGTGACTAATGCTAAAACTAAGGCATGTTTATTTCAAATTCTTAAAGTAGAAAAAAGGGTCAATTGGTTAACCTCCAGATCTAGTAATTAGTAGGATACAATTATTGACCACTCATACCTTTCTTGGTGGGATTCTCCCCACCATTGCACTTTTGAGTAATTATATTTAATAAAAGAGGAGTTCAAGCTTTCCGTTTTAGTTAATTTCTATATATTTTTCTCCCTTTTTAATAAAACTTCTTCTTGAGAGGTTTATTTGCCCTCTTAGGCTGCTTAATATAGATGAATACATGCATACATAGTACTTAAAGATGGAAGTCCATTGGTTAATTCTAAAGTATTTGCCAAAATTTCCATTAAACTTTAAACACTAAAAATATGTTTAAGAGGGGCCAAAAACATACAATTAACTTCCAAACAAATTTACAATTAAAAGTAATTACTCAAATCCAATCTACTAATTCAAAATCTATGATTTAATTAACAAATTATGACAGTAATATAAGAAGCAATAAGACTATGGTAGATCAATTCCAATTCAACAAATAAATAAAAAATAATTGCTAGTAAAATCTTATTATTTCTTGACTCTTGTACAGAGCCATTTAAGTTGTTAGATTTTAGATCCAAGAATTTGAAGTTTCTCATACTCATTTGTCCTGCTCCAATATAAAAGAAAAAGAAATTAAAACCTGGATAAGAAATTATTAATAAAGACAATATTTTTTTGGTGTCTGAGAGATTGTCCTTGGCATTAATCTTTGTGAAACATAATCAGATGTGCTTATAGATTGATGAACATAATAAATTAAATTTTTAAGAACAATTTAAAAATGGGTTGGATACACACTAACTATTGATTATCATTATTTGAAAATGAAGAATTGCTCAAGAGGAGAAACAGAGTGTTATTTTCCAAACAAATTTGCACCCAATCCTCTAATATATAACTCAAAATGTAAGACTTCATTTGATAGGATCCATCCCGACTTGTCTCTCTAGTCCAAGAGAATCCTTTGAAAATTGGGATATTTCTTATTGAAATGTAGATGTAACACCCCCTACCCGCCCTTTCACCAGACGACTTCAAGGGGCGCTACAGTCATATCTCTTTTTACAAAATCTTTAATTATAAAACCAAATATTCATTTATATCATATCAAAATACGAAATTTCAAAATCAATTTTACAAAATCTATAAAACATTTTATTTCACGCGGAAAAACTGACAGAGTTTCCTCTGAAATTCGAACTTTCCAACCTATTACAAATCATCATATTCATATCCAAAACATTTCTTCCACAAACATATTCAACAACTGGAACCAAACTCCGTTTGGCTCATCATTTTCTATAAACACAACATTTGGGCGCAACATTATCCCAAAATATATACACAACTTGATTTTTCTTTACCAGAAACAACATTTTAAATCCAAATACATACATATATGCACATGAATACATTTTGAAACTTTTATATACAAAACCAAAGATAATATATATATATATACCCAAAAATAAATATGGAAGGATAAATGTGACTGTCTCAGCTCACTGAAGATGTGCTTTCTCTTCAATCTTCGCCTCCTTATGCAATCTACTACCTACGCGTGGAAATTCCAACGCGCTAAACATATTTGCTTAGTGGGTGTACACCAAACTCAATATTTATATTTTCACACAATCAGTTTATAAAATTAATAACAAAATATCACAATTTATCAATAATTCAATTTAATATCCAAAAGAAATTAAAAACGATACATTAATAAAAAATAATTCTCATAATAACTTTCAAGGCCCCTAGTAAACACAAGCCCGATACCATGGACTGGTAGTCGGGTTTTCTGGCATCGGACACTCAGTGACTACCCGTCGGACTATCATATAATCATGTATATTCCGGGCCGGACATTCAGTGCCTCTCACAACCTCCGAATTCACTGTAACTTTTCGGAATCGGTCGGTACAGAATCAAACGTTGCAGTACTGCTTTATGACCCTTAATGGCATGCCACTCCAATCCCCACCTATCTGTGTCAAAGCTTACTAGGGCTTGAATAACAATTTATTTTCAAAATTCGTTGGGTTGGTTTCGTTTAAACTTTTGGTTTCTAATTAGTTTTCAAACAGAAATCTAGCAGCATAACAGCTGCATTTCGGAGGTTTCCAGAAAACCTGAAAATATGCAATAACATTTCTAAATATCTCGTCAATCCAACCCAACTTCGTTTTCCCACAATCACACAAATCAATTTTCAAATTCATCATTTCGTTTTTTTGTCATAACCATATAAATCCTATCATTTATCACAATTTAAAATAATATATATAATTAGACACATATCAAAATATTCACAAACAACATTTCAAAGCATCAAAGTATTCAAAAATCGATAATATTCCATTTATAAAAACAAATTGAATAAAGTGTACACCAACCTTTATTCTCCAACAGAAGCTCACACTTTCTCCTTTCCTTTTCTTTGACTTTCGTGAGCTATCTCCTCTCCTGGATTTTCAAAAATACATAAATACTTAATAAAAGTTCATTCCTTAATTTAAAATGCAAGATTTACTAATCCTAATGGATCCAAATATTTTCAAATCTCACCAACCAAAAAATCATCAATCTCAAACCCAAATAACTCATCCCTATTCCTTTTTGCGTTAACGTCGTTTTGAACTAGTTTTGGGGTGGTTTTGGACTGATTTTAGTGACAGATCTGGACTGATTTCGGGTTATTTTTCTTCCTCTTTCTTCTCCTCTCTTCCTTTCTCTCTTTCTCTCTCGGTTCTGCCGCGGTTGGCCACTGATTTCACCGTCGATCGACGTTGTTTCCGCTGCAGGTCTGCTTTCCTTTCGAGCGCGGTCTGATTCGTCCTCGGTTCTGCACAATTTCAGCTCGGTTTTGCTCTCGTTCGGGTAGGGTTCAGCTCGCGTCAACTGCTCGTCGTTTCTGCTCCGATCGACGGTCGGTTCTACAGCTCAGCGTGCAAGCGATCAGCTTCGATCTGGTTCGCGTGACAGTTCTGCTCCATTTTGGCGTCGCTCGGTCACGGCTAGCTTCACCTGCAGCTCTGGTCGGTCGGCGATGGTGCGGCTGGTCGGTCGACGAGCTTCTCTTCTTCTCTTCTTCTTCTTCTTTCTTCTTTTCTCTTCTGGTTTTGGCGACAGTGTCTTTGGTTTCTGTTTTTTATTTTTGAAAGTCAACTCAAACTTTGTGACTTCTATTTTCCTTCAAAAACAAATCCTATAATACCAATTTCGTCCCTTAAAAATTTTATTCTTATGCCTTAGATTTTAGCTATATTTTACTATGACCACACAAATCAAATCTTATCTTCAATTTAATCTCTCATCTCATTAATCAGAATAATAATAATAACAATACTATTCATGCATATAAAATTAGGGATGTTACAACTCTTCCCATCTTAAGAAATTTCATCCTCGAAATTTACCTTATTCGAATAGTTGTGGATACTGCCGTTGCATTATCTCCTCACTTTCCCATGTAGCTTCTTCAACTTTATGATTCCTCCAAAGGACCTTAACTAGTGAAATTTTCTTGTTCCTCAATTCTTTGATCTCCCAGTCTAGAATCCGTATAGGTTCCTCTTCATATGATAAATCGGGCTGTACATTGATGGCTTCGGTCGATATGACGTGAGAAGGATCCGATCTGTATCTCCTCAGCATCGATACATTATGAATCTTATCCAGTTCAGGTTTTAGCTAGTCTATAAGCCATTGGTCCCACATGTTCAATGATTTCGTATGGGCCGATAAACCTAAGGCTTAACTTTCATTTCTTTCCAAATCTTAACACTTTCTTCCATAGAGATACTTTTAGGAAGACTTTATCCCCGACTTCATACTTTATGTCTCTCATTTTCAGGTCCGCATAGGACTTCTATCGGTCGGATGCCGTTTTAAGTCTTTCCCTGATAATCTTGACCTTTTCTTCTATACCAAATCCAGTCCTATCATCTTATCTTCACCTACTTCGGTCCAACAGAATGGTATCCTGCATTTTCTTCCATATAAGGCTTCATATGGTGCCATGTTTATACTTGCTTGATAGCTATTATTGTACGCAAATTCTGTCAGTGGAAGGTGTTCAATCCAACTTCCTTCAAAATCAATGATATAGCTTCTCAACATATCTTCTAGCACCTAAATCACTCTCTCTGATTGCCCATTAAGTGAAGCATCACTGTATATCATAAAATCCTTACTAGATACTGGCTGTGTAAGAATTGGAGCCTCAACTAACATCGCCTTAAGTTTTTCAAAGCTTGCTTGACATTTTTCACTCCACTCAAATTTAACATCCTTATGAAGCAACTTTGTCATTGGAGCTGCTATTATTGAAAATCCATTCACAAATCATCTGTAATAACCTACTAATCCCAGAAAACTCCTGATTTCTGTGACATTCTTAGGAGGTTTCCATTCCATAATCGCCTCTATCTTCTTTGGATCAGCTCTAATGCCCTCTGCAGATACAATATGGCCCAAAAACGCAATCTCATTCAACCAAAATTCACATTTGCTCAATTTGGCATACAACTCCTTCTCTCTCAAAATTTGCAATATCGTTCGAAGATGTCCATCATGTTCTTCTGGAGTCTTAGAATACACCAAAATATCATCAATGAAGACCACCACAAATTGATCCAAGTAAGGACGGAAGATACGGTTCATTAGATCCATAAAGGCTGCAAGTGCATTCGTCAGCCCAAATGGCATCACTACAAATTCATAATTTCCATATCGCGTTCTAAAGGCTGTTTTAGGAATATCAAATTCTTTCACACTCAACTGATGATACCCATATCTGAGATCAATCTTGGAAAACACACTAGCTTCTCTCAACTGATCAAACAGATCATCAATCCTAGGCAAAGGATACTTATTCTTGACTGTAAACTTGTTCAATTGTCGGTAATCTACACAGTCTCAAAGACCCATCTTTCTTCTTAACAAATAATACAAGAGCTCCCTAGGGGGATACACTAGGTCGTATAAATCATTTGTCTAGCAATTCTTGCAACTGTATCTTCAACTCATTCAACTCAGAGGGTGCCATCTTATAGGGAGTAATCGAAACTGGTGTAGTACCTGACACTACATCAATAACAAACTCAACCTCTCTTTCTAGTGGTAAACTAGGTAACTCCTCCGGAAATACATCCGAGAAATCACACACAATGGGTATATCCTGATGATCAAATCCAATCCTCTGAGAATCAATCACATATGCTAGATAAGCTTCACATCCTTTCCTAATCAATTCTTTAGCAGTAGTGACTGAAATAACATTAGAGAGGAAATCTAATCTCTCTCCCACCATGGTTACTTCTACACCATCTACTGTTTTTAGGGTAATTCTCTTTCGGCGATAATCAATAACTACCATATGCTTGGATAACCAATCGATGCCTAATATTACATCAACTCATGGAAAGGTAACTCTATCAGATCACCTGGAAAATCATACCTTTGAATCTGAATAGGACAATCCTTGTACACCCAATTCACAATCACACTCTGATCCAAAGAATTACTAACTAGAATCTCATGATAAGTGATATCTGCCTTTAAGTTTCTCTCTCTAGGTATCGATGTGCAAATGTAGAAATGCGTAGATCCGAGATCTATCAATGCATGTACTGAAATATCAAAAATAGAAATCATACCCACTATAACATTTGGCGCATCCTGCTCCTCATGAGCCCTGATGGCATATGCATGCGTTGGAGTGCGCGTATCCTGTCTCCCCACTGACTCTTGAGAAGCTTTCTAACTGCTCCCTTTGACGTCTGACTGACTCGATCTCCTATCTCTCGGAGCTGTCATTTCTAATCTCACCGTCTGTGGGGTAGAAGTGGTCTTATTCTTCGGGCAATCTCTATAGAAATGGTCATGTGACACACATCTGTAATATGCCCCTGTTAGCCTTCTACACTCTCCTGAATACCTCCTGCAATGCTCACATGGAGGTAGTGCTGATCCCCTAGCTGTACTCTCAAGGGTACTAGCCACTGATGAAGCTGACTGGTTTGACTTGGCAGTGGATCCTTGTCCCTGCCTCTGTATCTGTAGCTGACTGCTAGTCTGGGTCTCTCATATTTCTTGCTGAGTGGATAGGATGCATTGGACTGTCCCTGACCCCGTCTCTACTGGCTTTTGTCTTTTCTGGCCTGTTCCTCTTTCTTTACTCTTTCAACATTCAGGGCCGCTGAAACCAGTCGTGGAAAGTCTTCTAATTGAAGGGCTGTCACCTGGAAACGTGTGTAATCATTCAATCTATCTTCAAACTTCCTACATCTATATGCCTCAGTCGCCACTATCTCTCTGGCATATTTACTAAGCCTGATGAACTCTCTCTCATACTCAGTAATTGTCATCTGTCTCTGCTTCAGGTTAATAAACTCTCTCTTCATATTATCCATGTAGATATGACCAATATATTTCCTCCGAAACTCTCTCAGGAAGAACTCTCAGGTCCTCTCCTCTAGTCGTACCAAATCTGCTACTGAAGTCTACCAATGGTAGGCATCCTTCTGTAGTAAGGAAACTGCACACCCTACCCTCTCCTCAGGGGTGCAATCCATTTGCTCTAAGATCCTCTCAGTCCGCTCTAACTAGAACTCAGCAGCGGATGCATCTTCATATTTCCTACCATGGAAATCGGTAGGTTTGTGCTTCGCCAGTCTCTCTATTATAGACTTTCGTGGTGCGGCTCTGGCTACATTCTGGAAAAATTCAGCCATCTGTTGCATAAACGCCGACTGACCCTGAGCCTCCTGACGAGCCATCCTCGGACTCGCAGACTCACCAGAAACTCCCCCAGCTACACTGACATGACTCTCAAGCTCCGGTCTCTCACTGCCCTAAGCTCTTTGGGCATCAAAGGGTTTCATTTCTTATCCTATATTAGACAGAAGAGAAATCTGCAGATCAGAGTAAAATCCTTCCATTTTCATATGCAAATGCATGTTTATTCAAATGCCAACATACATTTATACACATTTATGCGCTTAGGTCTAGGAACGCCTAAACCATAGCTCTGATACCACTAAATGTAACACCTCCTACCCGCCCTTTCACCAGACGACTCCAAGGGACGCTACAGTCATATCTCTTTTTACAAAATCTTTAATTATAAAACAAAATATTCATTTATATCACATCAAAATACGAAATTTCAAAATCAATTTTACAAAATCTGTAAAACATTTTATTTCACGCGGAAAAACTGACAGAGTTTCCTTTGAAATTCAGACTTTCCAACCTATTACAAATCATCATATTCATATCCAAAGCATTTCTTCCACAAAAATATTCAACAACTGGAATCAAACTCCGTTTGGCTCATAATTTTTTATAAACACAACATTTGGGCACAACATTATCCCAAAATATATACACAACTTGATTTTTTTTTACTATAAACAACATTTTAAATCCAAATACATACATATATGTGCATGAATACAATTTGAAACTTTTATATACAAAACCAAAGATAATATATATATATATACCCAAAAATAAATATCGAAGGATAGATGTGACTGTCTCAGCTCACTGTAGATGTGCTTTCTCTTCAATCTTCACCCTCCTTATGCAATCTACTACCTACGCGTGGAAATTCCAACGCGCTAAGCATATTTGCTTAGTGGATGTACACCAAATTCAATATTTATATTTTCACACAATCAGTTTATAAAATTAATAACAAAATATCTCAATTTATCAATAATTCAATTTAATATCCAAAAGAAATTAAAAACAATACATTAATAAAAAAAATTCTCATAATAACTTTCAATGCCCCTAGTAAACACAAGCACGATACCATGGACTGGTAGTCGGGTTTTCCGGCATCGGACACTCGGTGGCTACCTGTCGGACTATCATATAATCATGTATATTCCGAGCCGGACACTCGGTGCCTCTCACAACCTCCGAATTCACTGTAACTTTTCAGAATCAGTCGGTACAGAATCAAACGTCGCACTACTGCTCTATGACCCTTAATGGCATGCCACTCCAATCCTCACCTATCTATTTCAAAGCTTTCTAGGGCTTGAATAACAATTTATTTTCAAACTTCGTTAGGTTGGTTTCGTTTAAACTTTCGGTTTCTAATTAGTTTTCAAACAGAAGTCTGGCAGCATAACAGCTGCATTTCGGAGGTTTCCAGAAAACCTGAAAATATGCAATAACACTTCTAAATATCTCGTCAATCCAACCCAACTTCGTTTTCCCACAATCACACAAATAAATTTTCAAATTCATCATTTCGTTTTTTTATCATAACCATATAAATCTCATCATTTATCACAATTTAAAATAATATATTTAATCAAACACATATCAAAATATTCACAAACAACATTTCAAAGCATTAAAGTATTCAAAAATCGATAATATTCCATTTATAAAAACAAATTGAATAAAGCAGACACCAGCCTTTATTCTCTAACGAAAGCTCACACTTTCTCCTTTCCTTTTCTTTGACTTTCGTAGGCTACCTCCTCTCCTGGATTTTCAAAAATACATAAATACTTAATAAAAGCTCATTCCTTAATTTAAATTGAATGATTTACTAATCCTAATGGATCCAAATATTTTCAAATCTCACCAACCAAAAATCATCAATCTCAAACCTAAATAACTCACCCCTATTCCTTTTTGTGTTAACGTCGTTTTGAACTAGTTTTGGGGTGGTTTTAGACTGATTTTAGTGACAAATCTGGATTGATTTCAGGTTATTTTTCTTCCTCTTTCTTCTCCTCTCTTCCTTTCTCTCTTTCTCTCTCGGTTCCGCCGCGGTTGGCCATTGATTTCGCCTTTGATCATCGTCATTTCAACCGTAGTTCTGCTGTCCTTTCGAGTGCAGTCTGGTTCATCCTCGGTTCTGCGTAATTTCAGCTCGGTTCTGCTCTCGTTCGGGTCGGATTCAGCTCGCGTCAACTGCTCGTCGTTTCTGCTCCGGTCGGCGTTTGGTTCTGCAGCTCGGCGTGCATGCGGTCAGCTTCGATCTGGTTTGCGCGGCAGTTCTGCTCCGTTTTGGTGTCGCTCGGTCACGGCTAGCTTCACATGCAGCTCTGGTCGGTCGGCGATGGTGCGGCTGATCGATCGGCGAGCTTCTCTTCTTCTTCTTTCTTCTTTTCTCTTTTGGTTTTGGCGACAATGTCTTTGGTTTCTATTTTTGATTTTTGAAAGTCAACTAAAACTTTGTGACTTCTATTTTCCTCCACAAACAAATCCTATAATACCAATTTCGTCCCTTAAAAATTTCATTCTCATGCCTTAGATTTTAGCTATATTTTACTATGACCACACAAATCAAATCTTATCTTCAATTTAATCCCTCATCTCATTAATCATAATAATAATAATAACAATACTTTTCATGCATATAAAATTAGGGATGTTACAGTAGATTTACTGAAAATCCTTTAAAATAATCATCTTAAATCTGATGGTCACTTTGATGAAACTATAAATTGAATAAATAAAAAATTTGTATGTTTCTCATGTTAGACTCACGTATTGAATATAAAGAATATTCACAAAATATCTTAAAAAGATATTTCATTTATAAAACTATTTTGAAAACACATTTATGAAATTTAGTTAATTAAAAATAATATACACTGATATAAAAATGTTTCTACTTAAAAATTTTATTAATGCATTTGTCATCATCATGTGGCTCTTCTCACAATCTGTGATAATCGGTATGAATCTGCAACGGATACTTGGAAAAATGGGTTTTATAAAAGAGTGAGCGTTAACGCCCAATAAGTGAATATAACTTTTCTAAAAGTATTTCTAAATAAAACATCAAATATTACTCATAAAAAGAAACAATTCTCGATGATGCATATGCAATCGTATCAGAAAATAAAACTAAACATAAATCTCATATTGTAGTAAAACTATAAACTTTTATATTAATTATCTTTATAATTTTAATAATATAAAATATGAAAATCTATAAGCTGTAAAACTTTGTTGGAATCTCTTTATATACATATGGTGTTCTATAAATCACCATCTATATTGATCAAACTGAGTATACAATATCTATAATAGAAAATCTACACCAAATAGTACCTAGAGAAATCTATCATATGTGGTGGAGATATTCAACACACAGAGAGCGAGAGATAACATCGGTCATACAAATACTGGGTGACTCAAAAACTCTCCTGACAACTCAATAACTCTCCCGACATCTGTCATACATATGTTAGGCGATTCTAGGTCTAACACATGTGTAACCTGTTTGACCATTAAAGGAGAGAGTACAAATTCGGTATTCTGAAAATCTCATTTTATTACTTTACAAATCGCAAATCATTTTTATATGCAAATTGTATAACTTGATTTCTAAATACAAATATAATTATCAAAAATAAATAATCTATAATCAAATCATAAATTAGAATACATAATCAATAAATCAATAAACTAATTAAATAATTTTCTTCTAATAACAACTAAACAAATAAAATCTGAAATATATAATTGTAAATAATTAATTCAATTTAAATAAATAATCCATTTATATAACTCCTTTGCTCAAATTTGAATATAAAACGGATTCCTATATGATTTTCTCATAATCCTAAATCCACTCTAAAATCACATAAAACTCATGAATTGAGAAGCAAAAACTTCATTTTAGTCCTTGAGACTTTGAAAAATCTTAGGTTTTTAAAGTTTTTTTAAAACAGTTATTTTCATCCCTAACTTTTCAAAAACTCTTAAAAAATGTCTAGAACCATCAGTCATCTGACAGCCAATATTAACAGAATACGTAAAAAAATATTTTTACTCTTGATGGTTATTAGTTTCACATAAATTACCGAAATATTCTAATAAATAATGAATTTACAAGTTAGATTATCTAAAATATCTCTCAATTTAAATTATTAAAAATGGTCTAAAGTCACCATTAACCTTCAGTTGACTAATAGTTTGAACTTGTTTGAAGAGTTTTGAAAAAGATAGGGATAAAAAGAGTTGTTTCCATAAGAACTTTAAAAACTTGATGTTTTCCAAAACATTAAGGATTAAAATGAAGTTTTCCCAATTTAGAATTAATAAAAAAAAAATTAACTAATTTCATAGATTTCAAATCTCATTGAAATAAAAATCACTTATCTGGATAATTTGGACATCAAAATATTCAGATCACTCATACGAAATTTTCTCTTATTTTTCTTCTCTCTCTTCTTCTTTTTCTTCTTCTTTTCTTCTTTTCTCTCGCCATTTTTTTCTTTTTTGCTTGCTGCTATGTTGTTTTTTTTTTTTTTTTTTTTTTTTTTGCTTCTAGCCAGTTCCATGCCTCTCTCTCATTTATTCTAACACCAATCTTTGTTTGTGATGCCACATGTCCTCATGTCCTCTTTATTCCATTCTTATCTCATGCTTTTTTTGACTTTTCTTGGCTCTACACTACTTTTTGTCTCTTTTGTCACTTTATCTATCTCTCTCTCTCTCTCTTTTTTTTTTTCACTTGTGTAAGTGACACTTGTCAGCTTTCTTTTTTGAAAAAATGGCATATCTTACGTAGTCACCCATTTGTCTCAACTTGTTGGCTTGCCATTTTACACTTTGCTCCTTACCTTTTTCTATGGTCTTATACCTTTTACACCCAACTTTCTTGATTTCTTTAAAAATGTCCACCAAATAAATATTTATCCATAAACTTCTTTATTTCTAAAACTTGATGATAAGAGTATTTTTAGTGAAGATTTAGGCCTTTAAATCTATATCCTTATCATCATTCTCGAGTGTTTTTATGTGTTTTTTGATGTTTTTCAAATAATAAATCTCTAAATGGTGTGTACACTTGGTTGGAAAGGATTCAATGAGAAATCAAGTCAAAGAAGCATTAAGTTTGGGTTTTGTGAAAAAATGGCATAATCGTGGATTTTCAGGCTTAAAAGATGGGTTGACTTATGAGAGCTCGTGCGGAGTCATTTGTTTGAGTTATGTGAACTACTATGCATCAACTTAAAGCTACAGATTTCTAGTTTCCATAGCAACTAACTGTTCATGAATCGGAGGTCTGTAGAGAAAATTATGACCATTTTAGTGACCAAGGGTCAAAGTTGGCGCAAACCTGCACGCCTCTGCACCATCCAGTGCCCGTGGCAGCACACCCACTGTAATACACCCTCCCAACCTTAGTATTGTAGAAGAAATGTAAAGTATAAGTATTGTAAATACATTGTACAAGTATGTCCTCATTTATTGGAATAAAAAAAATAATTTAATTTTTCGGATATGTAAATCATTTTCTAATGGAAATTTTCGAATGGATCGTAAATACATTCGAATCCGAACAATGATATGACGATTTATTAAAGTATATAATGAGAATTAGTGATAAAGAAATTTTTATGAAAGAGTATGATTAAGTGAATTAACTGGAGATTATATAAGGACACGTGTGAAATTGAGTTCACGTAATTGATTTCGGATTCGAAAAATGGCATGATGGTTGATTAAAGTGTATGATACAAATGGGGTTGATGAAATTTTTAGAAAATGACATTAGTAACTCAATTGGTTGGAGATATATGCAAGAAAATTTTTGGATATACAAAAAGTATTGAAATGCATTGAGGAAGACGGATTAGAATCCGAATATGAGCTAAATATGTGATTGTTCTTATAAAATGTTTTTGCTATGATTTATTTTAAATTCATGCTTTAATATATCAAGTTGTAAATTGTTATCAAATGAATTTTAATTAAAATTGTTGCATGGATTATGGAAATGATTTATATGAAATATGGCTTTAATTAAAAAGGAAATTGAAATTTGAACGGAAATTGAAAACCTATAGTATTCCTGATAGTATTTTATATTTCTCCGGTCTAGGATGAGTACCTTAAGCATGCATTGGCGTGTCAGGAGAGTCTGTCACTAACAGCGGGCGAGACCATGTCTGTGTAGTCCTGTGAGTCGCCCAATGCACGTATGAGGTATATTATTAGTTAGCTTCCACCCGAGCAATGTAGAATTCCGCTCCGTAGCAACATAGAATTCCGCTACATAAAATCGGTTAGATGGCTTGAACGATGCAGAATTTCGAGATGGCCTTAGCGATGCAGAATTCCACTCCACTCTTAGGGTACCATGTGATACGGACCACTAGTGGTTGACCTATTTTATTCAGAAAGTCTTTGAAAAGTATCATTGTCACCACTGTTAAAATGTTTTGATAAAAACAGAAACCATGTGACCTATTGTTTGTAATTTAATTAATAAAGCATGAATTTTATTGTATTTTGATTGATTACTATTGTTATTAAATGAATTATGAATTTCACAGATACTAATTTTCCAATCATAGCACTTGATTATGTATAAATGTTTTAAACAGATTTTTGGGAGATTAATTGATAAAGTTAGATTTAACGAAAATTCATACGACACTCACTGGGCTATTAAAGCTCACCCATGTTTTATATTTTTGTAAATAAAATCTCTCTAAGGACAGGTATAGGTACAGGTACTTCAGTAGCAGGAACTCCAAATAATGATTAAATGAGTCGAGCCAAACTTGTTGTTTTGAAATATGAAACTTGTTGTATATAATTTTAAAATATCGTATATAAAAATTTGTATATAAACTTTTGAATGTTATTTGAAATGACATGAAAAATTGTTTGATTTTATGACATGACCCAATCTGAAACTTATCGTACTTACATACGGAGGGCCCTGCCTGGCACCCCAACGGATCCCTTTTAACCCTACTTAATGGGTTAAGGGATATTCGCGGAGCGAACCCTTAAATCTTTTCTTACTTATAAAATTAGAATGGGTTGGTTTTTTTTTTTTTTTTTTTTTTTTTTTTTTTTTTTTTTTAAATAGAAAATTCGACAGCATAACAGCTGCGTTTTAACTTATCCAAAATAACCTGTAAAGAAAATACACTTCCATATACTTTTATTTTCTAACCCAACTTCTTCCACAAACATACTTTTCAAATCATAAATTCATTTCGTAAAAACCAACAACATGAAATCTTAATTCAAATACTTTGTAATTTATGAAATGATCTAAAACTAAGAATTTCATGAAATAAATAATTCTGAACCACTCATATATATCTTAAAATATATATATATATATATATATACACACACAGTTCTTTTCAAATACAATGCATGCAACGTATTTATACATAAACTCTGTCGCGTCATTGCCCACTTGCACTTCTGGAGGAGCCCTTCCACCTCGGTCACCTACATCTGTACTTGAGGAGGTTTTTAACATAAAAACAGAAAATAATGAGCTATGGGAGCTCAGTGAGTGCTTAATTTTTTTTTTTTTAACTTAATACGTTTCATTTCTTAAAAATACCTCCTTAAAATCCTTTTTTAAAAGTACTTTTCTATTTCTTAAAATTTCTTAGGAATTTCAAACTTATTTCGTTACATAGTGGGAGTACTGAATCCATAAGGTACTTAATTTCATAAAACTCACACATAGCTTATAAAACGTAAAACACATAAAGGCATCAAAATATATACATAAAACTTATATATATTTATATATATATATATCCTCCATATAACATAAAAATTTTCAAGTATAAATTTCTCTTAAATCACAAAATATAAAGCATACTTATGAAAATTATAAACACATACGTACATAAACTTCGTATGAAACTTATAAATTGAATATAACGTAAACTTATATATACTTAAAACTTTATATATATATATATATATACTTCATTAAATTTAAAACTTAAAAATAATACAACTCTCATTTAAATCATTAAATGTACGTACGTAAATTATAACTTATGTTTTTGTAAATAAAAATTTATATAAAGCTTATAAAAAAAAATGGAATAATATTTGAACTTAAATATCCATAAAGATTCACATAAAACTTATAGTTTATAAATCATATAAAATTTAGATTTCCTTTCAATACATAACTTAAAATAGGAAATCCGTAAACTTACATATATTCATACAACTTCATGGAAAACTTACAAACTATAAAACATATAAAATTTCGATTCCATTTCCATACGTAGCTTAAAAATGGAATTTCCATAAAGCTCACATATATTCATAAAATTCCATAGAAAACTTAGGGGTTATAAAATGCATAGGATGAAATTCCATTTCTTAAATTTTTCTCGAAACTTAATTTCATTTCATTGAAAAACTTACTTAAAACATATTGAATATTTTTCCTTTGTTATCAATACTTAAAATACTTACTTAATTTTTCGAAAAGCACCATTCGTCCCTATAATGCTTACAACCACGCGGAAGCTGAAATAAAGCTAACCGACATGGAGTCACGTGGCACTCTTAATAGACACCTATCGTGACACTTATATACTTATAAAGACATCTCGCGGTTATGTGCGGAATGTTACATCGCTAACCATAACATGAGATAATATCTCACAAGAGTAGAGACGACTCAAGAGACTTAATATCCCCCAAACATAGAGACACATTCACCCTGGACTAGCCATACTATTGTGGAATATACCGACCGGGTCTAAAACTTACTTATGAAGGTGAGTATACTTATGACATTTGAAAACTTATTTTATTTTTCTTTCTTCGTGCAAAAGCACAAAAGTTACTTATTGGGGTGCAATAAGCACAAAAACTTAGTTAGGATACACAAAACATCGAACTCTTACTTTGAAATACGTAAAGCTTCGAATTCCATTTTCTTAGTGCATAAAGCACAAAATATCATTTTGATTTAATCATCCATAAAACCTCATACGTATATTTTCAAAATTTCGTATGGAACTTAAATTTTAATAAACATATAAAATAACTTAATAAAACTTCATATAAATCATATATAATCATGCAAAACATACAAAAAGAATCCATAAAATTTCCATATTTGCATAAGCTTCATATAAATCATACAACTACAAAACTCATAATTAGTAAACACGTAAAATCGCTCATATGGAAATAAAAAGGTTTTCTTTGCATAACATAAATTGTATTTTCATTTATAAAAAGGCCTTAAAACTTAAAACATAAATTTCATTTCATAACAAGTTCATACTTATAAAACCATAAATGCTTACTTTTAATACATAATATCATAAATAAAAAATGTTCATTTTGAATACTAAAATAACGATACGTATACAAAACGCTTAATACGTAAAACAACCATAAACGTATATATATAACTTACTTGAACAATCACTTAGGAAATTTTCTTATAATTTAATTCCATACAAAGCTTTATAAATTCGTCACAACATTTTGAAATAATATATATATCACTTCCAATAAAATGCATTCTTGTAACTTCCAAACAATTGAAAATGCTTCAAAATTCAAAGTAGCACTCACCTTATTCAAGTTTCTTTACATGAGCTCCAATAGCCTTCATTGATTCCACTTCCTTCCTTTTCACCTACACACCACATAATTGCTTAAAATAGGCTAAACTTAACCACCCAAAACTCATTACATAGCTTAGAACTCAATTAATTCACTTGAAAACTATTTTGCCAACTTACTTCCCTATTCGGTTTCAACTCAATCGAAACTTTAAAATTCCGTTTTCTTTACATAAATCCTACTTATTCTTACCTACGAACACCCCTATACACTCGAAACCCTCATCCGAAGCTTAGAACGAAAATTGGTCCTTTTTAGACCTCCTTGGCCGAATATGATGCAGCTCCTTACCTAGGGCTGCTTTTCATTTCTTTCTTGCTCCACACACCTTCTTGACTCGCATTTAGATAACCTGTAAAGCAGTTCTGAAAAATTCCAACTTTCGAGAGTCCAAACCTAGGAAAAATCCTATTTTTTCATCACTTTTTCATGACAATTTTCATCATCTTCATTCTAATTCTCATTTCTTCTTTCCTTAATGTCATACATACTTAAACATATTCATTTAATGCCTAAAAACACATAAATGGGGTGATATTTCATGGTATCCCTTAATGCCCTTCACCTTAAGTTATAATGGCCAAATTATCCAATTGAATTTCTAACATTAACCTTAACTTATCTTAGGTTTTCTTATCAAAATTCCAACATGGAATCATACTTAATGACATCAAATAACATTAGTTCCATACTTCCTTCATTAAGGTCTTACATGGCCTAATACATAATTAATCCATTTCATTCAATTTTTCCATTTTTCTTCACTTAGACATTACATCAAACACTTGGTGTGCACTAAATTAACTTAAAAGCCAGTTTAATCAACTTGATGGTTATTCCAACAAAACCCTAACACATCAAATCTCATGATTTCCATATGATTCATACTTAGTTTTTATCTCATAAAATTCTACTTCAAACATACATAAAAACTCATGCCAAAAACCCAACCAAAACATCACACGAACATCATCACAAACATCATGAACAACCACCATAAACATGATAAAAAATGGCATAACTAACCTTTGTTTTGCTTGGATTTTGCTCCATACTTGTTCATATACCTTAGGGTGGCTTGATTCCATGATTTGGAACTCAAAAAGCATAAAAATCACTTGATTCTCCTTTGGTTTCCTTCATGGCCGAATTTCACTTTCTTTGCACTCTCTCGGTTTCTCTTCCTCTCTTTGGCGTGAAAGTGGCAAGAATTGGCTCAATTTTGTGCCAAGTCAACATATATATTTTAATCTTTTCAAAATGACCATTATGTCCTTTAGTTAATTAACTTTTGACCCTTAACTCTCACTTATTCCACCTTGGCCCATGCCATGTAAATTTATTTCATTTGGATCTTTCACTCACTTTCTCTTAATCCCACTTTAACCCCAAGTAGGAAAACTTATTTCATTTTAGTCCCTTGTCATATTTACCATTCACTTAATACCATTTGTAATTCATTCCGAAATAAATTCCAAATTAATTCTATGATCACCCATTCATCAAATGGATTTTACAATACTCTAATTAGATCTCTTATGACTCAATCCATGGCTTCGAAAAAAGTTCAAACGGAGTTTAGGTCAATAGTATTCACAATCCTGTTCATAAGTGACAGACCCCTTTCCCTAGGCGATCTGTTGGCACCCTACGGTGACCCTCCAGCTAGCCCTTACGCTCAACTAAAGGATTCCCGTAGAGTTAAGCCATATTCTTTCTGAACCTTTTCAAAAAAACAGCGGAAACGTGGGGAAATTTTTCATTTTTATTTTAAACCTTTACAAAATATTTTATAAAAATTTGGGCAGCATCCCGTCTGTTTTTCGGATTTTGCCACCCTGTAAATTATAAAATTTAACACTTCTAAAATCACAAAAGCAATTTCCTCAAACTACGGAGCCTCAGGCTCCCATTTCCATCACAACCACAACCACAATTTCATGTTTCAATTTATGAACTGATTATCAATAAAATCATATGTCATGCATCAATTTACTTCAAAAACATAATTTAAATCCACAAAATAATATTTACAAAACCACGTAGATATAACAAAATATATACATCACTTAATATTAAACCAAAAAGAGAGATAGGAAATCACATCAGCATTGTCGCCGCGGCTGTCTGATAATATGTTGGGGTAATCCGCAGCTATGGTACCTGTGCCTGGGGAGGTTTATTTAAAAATATAGAAAATGATGGGTGAGCTTTAAAAGCCCAGTAAGTGTCATATAATATTATTTGAAATTATATTTTTATAAAAACCGCCCTAAAACATTTTTAAATCCATTTATTTTAAAACAAGTTTCATGCATTAATGTTATAAAACACATATTGCACGGTTTTTCTTTTCACAAACGGATCATCTATGGTTACGGGGTTTTATTCTAAAACCATTTTTCTTTTTAATGAAACGAACTGGTCCGACTCCACTCGAAGGTGTCCTACCAACCAGCCGTTTTCATTATTATAAACCGGATATGGTCCGACTCCACTTGAAGGTGTCCTGTCAACCAATCCGGCTCCCGTCAACCTATAGTGACTCGTGCCTCATGGCACCCTAGTATAGAGCGGGATCCTGAAACGCTCTCTATCCGATTCATGTAGCGGAATCCTGCATCGCTACAGAGCGGAACTCTGTCTCGCTCGGGTAAGCTAGCTAATAATATACCCTTCACGTGCATTGGGCTAATCTCTCAAACATATGACTGACACGACTCCTTGCGGGTATCTCCCGCGGTTAGCATAGTTAGTGACATACTGACACTACTAATTCTACCAATGCATGCTTCGGGTACTCAACCCAGACCGGTAATAATATGATACTATCTGGGTAAGCCATAGGTTTTGTTTTCATCTTTATAAAATTTCAATTCATTTCACAAAGATAATTCAAAACTAGAAATCATGGTTTTAATGAAAACACAAAACCATATTATCTATTACCGTGCCATTTATCATTTAAATCATATTTCACTTTCATCAAAATATCAAAACATGCATGAAATTTATTCATTAATCAAATCAACAAAAATGTATTAAAATCATTTTAACACTCACCTTTCGCTATCACTTCCGAATGACTATCTGGAAGGCTCTAAAACTACGCTCTAGCGCTCTTCCCTAGCTTCACCGGCTGATTCGTCACCTACACAACATATATATACATAAATTTACTTTCACGTCAACTTCTGAAAACTTGAAATAATAAAAATTACATAATCGCTCCTAAGTGACCCATTTTAGGCGTAATTCTCCATTTTTGGTTCCTTAATCAAATCTCCAATTTTTATTAACCTCAATAGCCTAATTAAATTCATTAGGGTCATCCGAATTCTCAATGGACGTCATATGGGCCAATTTACGAAATTACCCATTAAACTATTTTAGCGCGCGTTTTGGTTTCTCTCTAAATCTTTGGTATTTTCTTGGTTTTCTAAACTCCCTATCAACTTCAATCACTTATTTTTCAACTTCTATTTAATCAAAACTAACCAACCAATACATCGGAATAAATCCATTTCGAATCAATCTAATCACAAACTTAAAACTTTAAACAACTCACCCCTATTTCCTTTTCGAGTTAACTTCACTTTGAGATTGATTTTGGGGTGGTTTTGGACTGATTTTGGTGACAGATCTAGGCAGGGTTTGAGCTGATTTTCTTCCTCCTTCTTCCTCCTCCCTTTCTCTCTTTCTTTCTCCTTCGGTTCCATCGCGGTTCGCGGCTGATTTTGTCGTCGCTCGGTGCTGTCTCTGTCGCCGATCGGCACGTGTGGAGGAGCTTTTTTAGCCGCGGTTTAGCTCGGTCTTGCTCCGATCAGGTCGGGTTTGAGCTGGTCTTCGTGCGGGTCGAGCTAGAGTAGCTCGTCGGCGTCGATTGAAGCTGTTCGCCGGCAGTTTCAGCTCGGTTTCCAACGCTGGTTTGCGGTAACTTGGCTTCGATTCGCGGCGAGCTCGGCGGCTGCTGTTCGGCGATGGTCTGCTCGGCGATGATCTGCTCGGTCGACGACGAGATCTTCCTTCTTCTCTTCTTCTTCTTTCTTCTCTTCTTCTTTCTTTCTTCTTCTTCTTTCTTCTTCGCGTTTTGCGACTACTGCGGGTCTGGTTTCTGTTTTGATTTTTGAAAGTCAACTAACATAGTTTTTGGCTTCTATTTTCCTCCCTACAATTCTCAATAATTCCACTTACGCCCTAAAAATTCCATTCTCCTCCCTTAGATTTTAGCTTAATCTTACTACAACCACAATTATTAAAATTTACCTTCAATTTAGTCCCTTTTTATCTTAAAGGTTATTCGATTTCATTTACTATTTTAACTTCCCGTTTAATCTCCAATTGAGTTTAAATCAATCCCTATGGGTTCTCTATAACCTTAAGCGTCTCCATAATTAATTTAGAGTCTCTAATCAATACTTAGGGACTATTCCTGGGAAACTCGTACAATAATAAAAATAGAGGGTTTACAATAAGGGCGTTTTCGTCGGGTAACTTTCGGAACTTTCAAAAACTACCCAAACGGACTCATTTTTACTCCGTTTCAGTTTTATTAGGTCCTACTAATCATTCTAAATATTTTCGACTTTCTAGGGTCCGTCTCAAAATTTCACTATTCATCAGATACTATTCACCCAGAAATATTACCATTCATCTGTAAATTCACTGTAAATCATAAAATGAAAGTTTAGGATCCTACACTTTCATGGATCACTTAGGATCTCAAAATATCCTTTAGCGACTATTATTAGGAAATTCGTAAAATAGGATCGAGGGCTTATATTTTATGTTTGAAAAAAATTGAAATTCATTTATATATGACCTATAAATTTAATTCAATATACCTTTCAAAATTTTATGAATGTTTGTGGATTGAGAAAATTGAGGCTCTGAGGCCCAGAAGTTTGAGGAAATGTTTGATTTTAGAAGTGTTCATATTTTTCTATAAATTTTACAAAGTGGCATAGTCAGAAAAACAGCCGTCATACTGCCCAAATTTTTATAAATCTATTGTAAATGTGTAAAATAAAAAGGAAAATTTCTCACATGTTTCCGTTAGAAAAGAAAGTTTTTGAAAGGATAAAGGACTTAATTTCGCGGGAACCTTCCAGCCAGATCAAACATCCTCTGGAAAGCCACCATGAGGTTGCCGACAGACTGTCTAGGGAGAGAGGCCTATCACCCACACTCCACCAACGCGTCTATCCGTGCACGTACCAACCTCCAAGCGTCTAAGGGAGCACCACACACTGCCACAAGTGTGCCCCCTAGCATTCCTACTCCCCTCCAAGCGCCCCGATGAGCGTCAAACATGAAAAATGGTAATTTTGTAACTTTCCAATCCAATTTTCGTGTCGTAACTCTCCAACCTATAAATACACCAATCTTCCCCATTTAGGGCAGTTTTGAGGGGCTGAGAATGGGGCTCTCATGCCTTTTCTCTCACCCTTGATTCTCAACCCAAATCACCTCCATTTTACCTTTAATTTTTCACTCACCAACATCATTCACCCATACTTTGAAGAGAAAGTTTTACAAGAGTGGAAAAGAGGATGCAAAGGCTCAAACATAGAAGAGAGGAGCTTCATGGATTCAAACTCGCGAGAGGGAGATTCATGGGTTGTATTTTCAACCATTCTCTTGTATTTGTAATTTTTCCTTTGTATATAGCCATAGTTTATATTGTGTTGGGATAATGATAGATTTTGATATTTTATAGTAATGAAGTTGATTATTTTTGCTTGAGGATGTTGTGTATGTTGAGTAAGGATTTTAGAACTTGATGCTTGTATGTGATTGGTCACCATATGCATGATTTGAGATCATGTGTTAAGACCGGAAGGAATAGCACACAAAGTGCTTGACAAAATGCCTACCCTACGTTAGGAAAGGGAAATAGGTCACTCGTGTGATAGCTGGGTTGCAGTGAGTGCTCAAGTGATAGTCGAATATCTCATAAAAAGACCAATCTAACTTAGGTAGTAGATTATCTTGAATCTAATGAGCCCTCGTTCATTCGATAGCCATTGGAAGATAAGTGTCGGTTGACGAGAGTATATTCGATGTATCATCCGAAGAGATGTATTAAGAGAATTAGTGAGAAACTAGCAACAAACACAACCGATAAATCTTCAATGCTTTAATAATTAATTTCTAAATCTAAGTGGAATCCGGAATCTTAACACACTTTATTATTTATTTATTTATTTTCATCTAGAACTAGTTTAATAATCAATTCCCACGTCCCTATGAAGACGAACTCGCAACCGCTATACGACATCTATACAATTCATATACTTGTGAGGTTTATTACTTAAAATGGGAACTGAAAAGTAACTGACACTTGGGCTGAGCCAAATTAATAATAATAAATTGGATTCCAATTAATCTCTTGGATCCACTTGAATTGGAGCCTTACATTGTTGATGAAATATGACAATGATCTAAGAAACTAAATGTACAACTTGTGTTCCTTAGTTGAATTTTATGAATTGATTAAGTCAAGCTAGTTGTGTTTCCAAAAGAGAACCAAGATTTATCTTATAGCTAGAAAAATAATGGTCTAACCTTTGAGTAGAAATGAGTTCCTGTTTTAATTAATTAGTAGAAAACAGTAAAATCTTTCTTAAAAAAAAAAAAAAAATCTTAATAGTACCTGTATCTTATAGGGAGCCACTTATGTTGTTACCACTTAGATCTAAGAATCTTAAGCTTCTCAAATTATCTAATCCTCCACCTGAAAAAATAGAAATAGAGAATTTGAAAATTAGATAAGAAATTATTAACAAAGAAAAACTTTTTAGAAACATAACTTGTTTAGGGTTGAAATCACTAAAATTATTTCGTCTCAAGATCAAAGTCATCAATGAAGTGATTGGAGTAACATATGATGAGTTACCACTGTTGAAGTTATCAAAGCCAAGATCTAAGACCTTCAGTTGCTTTAAACTCATAAAGTCATAATGAGCTGCAAATGACCGAAATATGTTATTCATACTATTAGTGCCTTGGAAAACAAATGCATGAAATATTTAGTAAATGAGTGAAAGATGAAGGTAATATATCTCTACTGTCGGCCCAGCCTCCAAAAAAATTGTAAGACAAGTCAAGGATTTGATGTTCATCAAACAATTGAAACAAGGAAAAGTTAAGAATTCTAGTTCTTCCAACATTGAAGAGGCTAGAGAGTGAGAGATTCATCACTCGACCTATGGTGGTGCTGCACTCAACTCTATCCCAACTGCAGCAATCAGAAACTCCATCATTAACCCATGACTGAAGTTTTTGATTTGCTTTTGTGTAGACTAATGAGTTTATGAAGAACGACTTGATTTCCAACTAAGCAAATCTTTCTTCTGTTGGATTAACTTTAATAGGCATGAACCTATACCAAAATCTAGAAACTCATATTAAATTATTAAGTATTATTGTAAATTGGAATATCTCAAGCTTTGAGAGGTTGGCTAGAGGACTAAATGAGAACAGACCTCCAAAGTTATTGTTTGCAAGAGATAAATATTCAAGGGATATGAGACTAGCAAAAGTAGAAGGCTAAGTTCCCACTTAATTGATTGTCTAAGAGTCCAAGAGCTCGAAGTTTTGTCAACTTGTTGAGACACATAGGCAGGTGACCTTCTAAATGATTTCCACTGAGATCCAACTCAATAAGATTTTTCAACTCGCATATTCCTAAAATAAAAGGAAGTTAGAATTAACATTGAAAGTGGAAAAAATCATAATATGGAGATGCATTTTATAAAAGAGACAATGATTTAACATAACAAGGTTTACTGTAAAGTCATCATATAAAAGTGAAAACAAATTAACTTACAAGGTTTGAGCTTAATGCCTACATTAAAACATAAATGAGACAAACTAATATATATAAAACACGTTTTCTTGGAAATTTATCATTAGGAGCATGGTGACTTGTATTTTATATCTTCTAACAAAGTATTTTATATTAAATTATTATGAAATTTTAAACATATTTATAAAACTTAAGAAATTTAATAATAAAATAATTTTGTTATAAAATCTATTAAATTACTTAACTTCAACTATTGTTTATATATTGAAATGTCAATATATAACAAAATAATCAAAAGGGTATAAACATAAAATAATTTGTTTTATTTTTAGATTAAATAATTTGTTTTTTTATAGATTTGTGACTTAAAAATAAATAACTTATTACTTGCATTTAGTTTTCTAAGAATAAATGTCATTTAATTTTCGACTTTCAATCACTATTCAATCTCTAATAAAATTTGATATTATTCAGTTTTCAGAAAAATAAATAAAAAAAAGAAAAAGAAAAACACACACACAACCTAAGCCTTATCAACCTAAGAATAATCCCACTTTTCAGAAGTCAATTTCCTTGATAAATCATATTATTGCTATTAATTTTAATTGTACAGATTTCCAGCCCTCTTTTTAATAGCATTGATACTTACCTTCTAAAAATTGGATGTCCACCTATCTCATAAGCACTTTCCAATAAAACTCTTTTACCATCCACTTAAGTCTTGGTCTAGCCGTTATTAAACTATTTGAATGGCTTTCAATAAATTACTATGCAGGCTTCTTTCGAGATACTTAATACCAATATATATATATATATATATATATATATTTCATTTAGTTATTCGTTTGATATCAAAATAAATATACTTTTGTTCTAAAATTATTGCATGTATTTTCTTGTTTATATTCATACTTTTTATTCAAATCTAGTATATGTAATAAATTTATTTTATAAATTAAATATGAAATTTAACTTAAATTTTTCATATTTTTCTTTATTCTTTTTATCACAATATATTAGTTGCATAATATAAACATAGTAGTAATTATGAATTAAGGTTATCAAAGTACACCTTCTATATTTAAAAAAAGATTGTTGATACCATAATGCTATTAGATCCAACTTGATCGATATTTGATTTTACTTATATTTCATGTTTCTTTCATATTTGTTCAATCATTTTACTCTTTTTTTTTTATTAATATATATATATGATATGAATTTTGTGAGATAATACTTATTATCTATTTAATAAGTATATATATATTTCATTTAGTTATTCGTTTGATATCAAAATAAATATACTTTTGTTCTAAAATTAGTGCATGTATTTTCTTGTTTATATTTATATTTTTATTCAAATCTTGCATATGTAATAAATTTATTTCATAAATTAAATATAAAATTTAACTTAAATTTTTCATATTTTTCTTTATTCTTTTATCACAATATATTAGTTGCATAATATAAGCGTAATAGTAATTATGAATTAAGATTATCAAACTATAACTTCTATATTTAAAGAAAGATTGTTGATGCCATAATGCTATTAGATCTAACTTATTGATATTTGATTTTACTTATATTTCATGTTTCTTTCATATTTTGTTCAATCATTTTACTCTTTTTTTATTAAATATATGATATGAATTTTGTGAGATAATACTTATTATATCTCATCTAATTAGATATATCTATGTTTCTCAATTTATAAAATGTTTTCATATGATCAAAATTCATTTTAAAAAATTTATTCTAGCCCAGCCCACCCAAACGTATAATCCTGGCTACATCAACATATATATATAGTTGTCTGTCTGTGTATTGACATGGGAGTGTCAAAATACTTGAATTCATATCAACGAGCAAAGAGTTTCTCAATTCTCACTATAGTTTGCTAAGCAGCAGATTCTATAAGAGAGATATTTTTTCATAACTTTTGATTGCAAAGGAGTAAAGAGACATGCCATAGGTTGTTGGAAAAATCAGAGTTTTAACTTCATTTTTATATTTTGAAACACGGCCATTTAAGGTTTCAAGAGTAAGTTATGATTGATTAAGTTATAATGGTTAGTATTCAATAAATTGCGAGATTTGAAGAGTTTTTCTTGCATTTAAGAATCTTAGTTATCTAAGTTTTTATTATCTCTTGCTTTCATATATTTGCATTTATTTCTTAAGTTTTCTATGCTGATGACTTGAGGGTCTTAATTTTTTGAAATTTTTATTGATGGGAAGCATTTTTTTTTTTTTTTTTTGTTTATATATATATATATTCTCTTTTTAATGGAACTTCTTTTTGAGATGTTCTTTTGATCTCTTAGGCTTGCTTAAACTTAGAAAACTAAATATATGTTTAAGAGGGGCCAAAAACATAGAGTTAACTTTTGAACAAATTTACAATTAAATTAATCACCCAAATCCAATCCTCTAGCTCAAAATCAATGCTTTAGTTAATTAATTATCATAGTAATATAAGAATTAATGGTAGTATCTTTAAATAAAAATCAATTTCAATTATAACTAATAAGTAAGACACTATTACTTGTAAAATCTTAATATTACCTGACTCTTGTAGAGAGCCACTTATGCTATTATAACTTAGATCCAAGAATTTCAAGTTTCCCATATTCGTTAATCCTGCACCAATATAAAAGAAAAAAAAAAATTGAAACCTAGGCTAGATAAGAAATTATTAATAAAGATCGTACTTTTTTGGAGTGTCAGAGATTATCCTTGAGTATTAATCTTGGTAAAATATAATGTGATGTTCTCATAGATTGATAAACATAATAAATTAGAATTTTAGGAACAATTGGAAAATTGTTGTGGACACTAACTATTTATTATCATGTTTTGAAAATGAAATATTGCTCCAGAGAGGAGGGTGAAAACATAGTGTTATTTTTCAAACAAATTCACACCCAATCCTCTAATAACTCAAAATCCGTGACTTTGTTAATGAAATATGGCGATAATATAAAAACTAAATACACAACTTGTGTTCCTTAGTTGAATTTAATGAATTTATTATGTCAAGCTAGTTGTGTTTCCAAAAGAAAGTTAAGGTTTATCTTGTAGTCAGAAACATAATAATATAATCTTCTAGTAGAAATGAGCTCTAATTTTAACCAATAAGTAGTAAATAAATGCTTGTAAAATCTAAAATTACCTAGCTCTTGTAGGGAGCCCCTTATGTTATTATAACTTAGATCCAAGAATTTCAAATTTTCTAATCCTCCACCTGGAAAAAGAATTTCAAATTTTCTAATCCTCCACCTGGAAAAATAGAAACAACAGAATTTGAAAATTTGATAAGAAATTATTAACAAAGAAAATCTTTATGAAAACATACCTTGTTTAGGGTTAAAATCTCTAAAATTATTCCATCTCAAAATCAAAATAGTCAATGAAGTGATTGTGTTAAGGTATGATAAGATACTATTGTTTAAGTAATTCCTGCCAAGATCTAAGATCTTCAATTGCTTCAAATTCCTGAAGCTATAATGGGCTGCAAACAACCGAAATATGATGTTCAAGCTATTAGTGCCTTGGTAATCAGTTGCATGAATTATTTAGTAAATGAGTGAAAGATAAAAGATAATATACCTCTATTGTCAACCCAGCCTTCAAAACGATTGAAAGACAAGTTCAAGATTTGGAGCTCTTCAAACGGTTGAAACAAGGAAAAATTAAGAATTATAGTTCTTCCATCATAGGAGACATAACTGAGTGAGAGATCCATCACTCGGCCAGTGGTGGTGTTGCACTCAACTCGATCCCAACTGCAACAATCAGAAACTCCATCATCAGCCCATGACTGAAGTTCTTGATTTGCATATGTATGGATTGATGAGTTTATGAAGAACGACTTGATTTCCAAGAGAGCAAATCTTTCTTCTTCCAAGCAACCTTTGATTGCTTCCATTTGAAGTGCTAAAGCTATTGCAAAGACATGGAGAATTTAGTGAAGAACCTCTCCATATTGCAATAAAAACCCTGTCAATCTATAGCTTCACTACTCTGCTCTGTTTAAAGAAGTATGTATGTCATCTATAGCCCACTCATCAACTTTTTTATCTTGATTCTGACGGCTTCAGGTTTTTCATTCTCCTTTTTTTCGGTCAAATCTTTCATCTGCTTTCTATTTTTATTTTTATTTAGTGGTATTTAAGTTGTTTCCTATCAATACTTTTCTTTCTTAATTGTTTCCTACCAATACTATATTTATTTTATATAAATTTTAATTTATTTAACTTGGTCTCTCATGTAACAATCTTGGTTGTACCCCTGGTTGGAACAGAGGATATAAATTGAAACTCATAATATTATAGATGTGGTTGAGGAGCTTATTTTTGCACAACCTCAACTTCGTTTCCTCACTAAAATGTAAGAACTTCTTTAAAAAAAAAATAAACCGTATCATATTATGTTAAAAATATTCTAAATAATTAATATAATAGTCCTCCACATCACCATCAGTTGCTTGTTCATTAAGATCATAGGATACAAGTCTACATTTGGCGCATTGAATTGCATTAATTACACTATTTGATTTTATAATATTCAATTTGATTGTGTGTAGACTACATTATTCTAATAAGATTAGATATTCATTGATATTTCATATTAAATTGTATTAAGTTTTAAAATATTTGGATGTGATATGATGCGAACGCCGTATATATCAATACGACACCCACAAGCAAATTGAAATACAACCTCAAGAAAGATTAAAATAGATTTATAACGAAAACTTTGACCCATTGATTATGTCATTCAAGAACCAAAATTATAAAGAATTTTGACCCATTGAATATATGATAATCAAGAACCAAAATTATAATAAGAATGATATTGACGCAACTCCCAAGACATAGATGAGAAGGTGGAAGATAAGTCATGGTTTTGATCGCCATAAGTATAGCTTGATAAGATCACATGTTCAATAATAAACAAAAGAGAAACAAATCTTTCAATTACTTTATTCCATAAGCAACCTCTTGAAAATTTAAGTTTAATAAGCCTTATATAAGCATACAATCCTAATCCTATTGGAAACTAAATAAAACCCTATTTCGGGCTTTTAATTTAAATAAATGACTCAGCCCTGTAATTAAAAGCCTAATAAATTAAACTAATTTAAAACAATCCCATAATACAAATTAGGTCCCAATTTAAATCAAACAATTAAATAACAGCTCAATTGCATTATAATTGACACCCAAGCCTCAAGATTTCCTCAAGATTAATGTTCTTGGACTTATTCTTGAACTTGAATAATATTGTGAAGCCTAATAAAGTCCAATTGCATTCAATTAGCATCCAAAGCCTTCAAGATTAAGTCCAATTGCCTCGTTGTCCAATTGTCTCATTGATCTCCATGATTGCTATCTTGGTTTCCATTCATTCCCGCTTTCCTCAAAACGATTTGTCCTCAAATCGTGAAATCTGTAATGTTGTCCAAGGCATTTGATTGAAACCTAAAAAGAATGTTAGAGAAAACCTCACGCACTCCCTCACAGTGTTTCACTCTACTCACTCACGTATTTGTCACTTAACACTTTGTGTCCACGCTCAAACTTTTCATTTTTTTTTTCTCTCTCCTTTTTTTTTTTTAAGTCAAACTAGAATGCACACAAACTAAATTGAATGTAAATTGTATATTTGAACCACCAACAGAATTATTGATATGAATCTTGAAATTCTTGAAATTCAAGAATTCAAGAAACCCCAATTGATGAATCAAGAAACACCAAGAAGAAAATATATATTGATACTAAAAGCTGGATGTTGGTGTGCAGATTGCTTACAATATATATATTTTCAGCTTGTGATGCACGTGCAGTGCAAGAACAAAGAAAAAAAATATTGATTGTGATGCAAGATTATTAAAGAGGAATACACAAAATATTGAATTAATTGATGGTGATACTATGCGGCACAAGCACACACGAAGACAAGAAAGGAAAAAATATATATATTACAATGAATCAAACAGCCCAGATGTTATGCGACAGAATCAAGAAGCAAAAAGAAAAAAAAAATTAAGATGGTCAAAAGAAAACAAAACAAAATAAAACAAAACAAAGTCAATATTTTATGGTGAAAACAAAGTAGAATAGACCTGGTGATTTACGGAAAATAAAAGAAAATCAGAAAGTAAGAAGATAAATTGATAAACCAAACCTGAATTAATACCCAAAGCTCTGATACCAATTGATGCGAACCCCGTATATATCAATACGACACCCATAAGCAAATTGAAACACAACCTCAAGAAATATTAAAACAGGTTTATAACGAAAACTTTGACTCATTGATTATGTCATTCAAGAACCAAAATTATAAAAAATTTTGACCTATTGAATATATGATAATCAAGAACCAAAATTATAATAAGAATGATATTGACGTCACTCCCAAGATATAGATGAGAAGGTGGAAGATAAGTCATGGTTTTAATCGCCACAAGCATAGCTTGATAAGATCACATGTTCAATAATAAACAAAAGAGAATCAAATCTCTCAATTACTTTATTCCATAAGCAACCTCTTGAAAATTTAAGTTTAATAAGCCTTATATAAGCATACAATCCTAATCCTTATTGAAAACTAAATAAAACCCTATTTCTAATTGACTTTAAATTTGACATTGACTTTAACTTTGACTTTGATATTTCTAAACACGAAAACCCTATTTCTAATTGACTTTAAATTTGACATTGACATTGACTTTGACTTTGAAATTTTCTAAACACACCCATATTGGGTTTCTAATTTAAATAAATGACTCAGCCCTGTAATTAAAAGCCTAATAAATTAAACTAATTTAAAACAATCCCATAATACAAATTAGGCCCAATTTAAATCAAACAATTAAATAACAGCCCAATTGCATTATAATTGACACCCAAGCCTCAAGATTTCTTCAAGATTAATGTTCTTGGACTTATTCTTGAACTTGAATAATATTGTGAAGCCTAATAAAGTCCAATTGCATTCAATTAGCGTCCAAAGCCTTCAAGATTAAATCCAATTGCTTCGTTGTCTAATTGTCTCATTGACCTCCATGATTGCTATCTTGGTTTCCATCATTAATGATGGAAACCAAGATAGCAATCATGGAGGTCAATGAGACAATTGGACAACTAATGCAAACCCCGTATATATCAATATGACACCCACAAGCAAATTCAAACACAACCCCAAGAAAGATTAAAACAGGTTTATAACGAAAACTTTGACCTAATGATTATGTCATTCAAGAACTAAAATTATAAAGAATTTTGACCCATTGAATATATGATAATCAAGAACCAAAATTATAATAAAAATGATATTGATGCCACTCCTAAGACATAGATGAGAATGTGGAAGATAAGTCATGGTTTTGATCGCCACAAGCATAGCTTGATAAGACCACATGTTCAACAATAAACAAAAGAGAAACAAATCTCTCAATTGCTTTATTCCATAAGCAACCTCCTGAAAATTTAAGTTTAATAAGCTTATATAGGCATACAATCCTAATCCTTATTGGAAACTAAATAAAACCCTATTTCTAATTGACTTTAAATTTGACATTGACTTTAACTTTGACTTTGACATTTTCTAAACACGAAAACCCTATTTCTAATTGACTTTAAATTTGACATTGACTTTGACTTTGACTTTGACATTTTCTAAACACACCCATATTGGGTTTTTAATTTAAATAAATGACTCAGTCCTGTAATTAAAAGTCTAATAAATTAAACTAATTTAAAACAATCCCATAATACAAATTAGGCCTAATTTAAATCAAACAATTAAATAACAGCCCAATTGTATTACAATTGACACCCAAGCCTCAAGATTTCCTCAAGATTAATGTTCTTGGACTTGTTCTTGAACTTGAATAATATTGTAAGCCTAATAAAGTCCAATTGCATTCAATTAGAGTCCAAAGCCTTCAAGATTAAATCCAATTGCCTCATTGTCCAATTGTCTCATTGACCTCTATGATTGCTATCTTGGTTTCCATCATGATATTTATTTTCAAATAATTTATAAAATAAAAAATTATTATAATCTTAGAATTAAAATTGAGAATAATTCTCTGCTTTCTTAGAAACCATTAATTCATGTCATCCATTTCCAACAAGTCTCATCATACTGGTTATAATTAGTGATCCAAAAACCTTACCGATTTTAGGGGCTCGTGATAAATTTCAGATGCGGGAAATGAACAGATGGAGTTTCTTCTTTCTCTCTTCAACTTTCTCTCTCTATCTTCTGCCTCTCTCTCTAGGAAGTGAACAAAATGGTTGATGAAAGAGAAACCGTCCATACTTGAATGAAATTAATGGGCGAGCGTTTCGAATTTCAAACAACGCAAAAGATAAAGTTAAGTAGGACACACATCATCAATTCACTGCGCAAGTCAGTTGAAGAGACGTGGATGTGATTGATGCACTCAAATGCTGCCATTGCATTTAATGAAATGTCATCTCAATCCAGACGAGACAAATGATGGATTGAAAAATATAGTCAGTTGACGAGCGAACTTAAACTTTTGGTCGACATATAGGCATGCAAAGCTAATCGCTGATGTTTTATCAATAATGTGTCGTCGATCAAATCACTGTGATTGAACAATGTGGCTATTGCTCTTCCATTCCTCTGATCAACCTAGCCAAATGGAGAAATGGGGGGACGAACTGTAGTGGCACATATCTAAGCCCAATAACCATAAGCCCACGAGCCAATCAAGAGTTGGCCCAATGTGTCGGTGGACACTAGTTTATAGCCCAACTTGTTGATCAACACCATGTTATATTTCCTCATATAGACTGGTTGACGAATCAGATAACACATTTGATTCAACTTAGAGTAAATATGTCATCGGTAGAACGACTCATTGGTTCGGTCGACCATTTCTAGTAGGATTATTAACTGTTCTTACAAGTCGGTCGATATAACATTGACTTAAGGTTCATGATCTGATTAAAATTCTTCTATCTTAAGTCCAGTTGCACTGGGACTCAACCATCAATGAGATAAGGTACAATTCGACTAGGATTAACCTTTATTTTCTCCGATAATTTAGGGATGACTATGACCATCCTCAATTCTACTCAAACTTGGACTTCTAAGTCTACTGAAACTAGTCTTCTTCAACTTAGTAAGATAATACGTCTATAACCTCACACCTTCAGATCTCACATTCACTATCACGTTGCCAAATTGTCATCAGACACTTCTAAGATCCAACTCCGACCATCTTTAATGAAGAAATCCTCACGATATTGTCAACATCCTCCTCCAACACATTCCTTCCTCTGACAAGCTCTACCGGATTTACCAATACGACATTCTCAATCACTTGGTGTGATTAACTTAGCATTGAACCATCACCATCTCGGATCATTGTTAACGCTTTTCAAGACAACAACTTTGATCCACCTCGCTGCCATTACCTTCCTCTTACACTGCCTCGTAGCCTAGCCATTCAATCTACACTGTTTGATAGTATAGATTAACCTTATTTTCCATCCTAACGCAACTAGGATGACACTCGTTTACTACTTTCTATTACATTTTATGTTCAAAGTACTAACTTGAGTGTCGAAGGGTCTTCAGTTGGTACCATACCGATGTTAAGATTATCTGTATTATTTTTTGTTTGGTTTGTGCAGGACACAGGTTGCTAGGTCTTGTAAAGTCGACCGAAAAGGCTTGCTTTTAGTCAACATACTGTAGTTTCACCCCATTACACTCACAAGTTAAGGTTTTTAACATCCTTATTTAAATATGTAAGATCAACTTAGTCAAAGTGGATACCTGTCAAATTCAAGTACAAACAAAAATGAATCGACTCCCAAAAATTAGGGAGTTTTTCAGTTTTAGTCCATAACAAAATAAAAATATTGTTTTTGACAACTATTTTATAAAAATTCTTTTTTGACCTCTCAAACAAACTAATTGCCATCTATACCCAGATTACCCAAATTGCCCCCAAGTTAAAGATTCCTTCCAAGGTTAGATGAAATGACCAAAGCACCCCAAGTCTCCCATGACTCCTACTCTTCTCCTTCCTACAATTTTTCACCATATTTCCATTAATTTTTATTCTCTCATCCATTGAAGATTGTTTGTGCACTCATTCAACATTCTTTGAATCCAAAAAAACACAAATTCAATCAAGCTTCATTCTCTCTAACAACAACCCTTACATTGAAGTTTTTCTCCAAGTTTGAAGGTATGTGATTGTTGTTGGTTGGTTTTGAAATTTTTTGTTGACATTGCTTAGGTGAAGCCTTAAAAGTGATTTATGGTTGTGATTTTATCATATATAAGTGTGATATACAAGAAACTAAAGAAAATCATTTCGGGTTACGTTCTGGTATCGAAATCAGGTTTTAAAGCCCGTTAAAACCCAAAACCCGGTTCCGAGTTTTATGGCACCATAAAAGCCGAACCGAGTTTTATGGCACCATAAAACCTGGTTTACCCCGAACCTCATTTTTTGCAATTTTTTTTTTTAATTTTATTTTTTTATGGAAAGTTTGGTATTGATATTTAGATTTAATTAGATTTTAATGGATTTGGTTTGGTTTTGATTTGAAAACTCGGGTTGCGGGTTTTATTGTTTATTAAAACTCGATTTTGTTTATGATTTTATTTAAATAATTTAGCAAATAATATTTAGAAAATATTGAATTAACCTTAAGTAATATAATGTTTTGATAATAATTCAATTAAATTTGAAACGTTTAATAAATATGGTGTTTATTTGTTTTTCGTGCAAAACAATTGGTTATTGAATATTATGAGAGTATGGATGAGACTAATTTATTTCAATTTTACAGAAATGAGTGAAGTGACAATAATAATCAAATGCAACGGAGAGTGGAATGGTAATAACTATGTTGGGGGTGAGACGTTCATGATGGGGACCCCAAAGAATGTCAATTTTTCTCGGTTGGTGGACTTTGTTTACATAGTGACTGGCATTGATAGAAGAATATGGGACATCCGTTTGCATTATTTACTTCGAGCTAGGGGAATGCCCACAGTTAAGATACCTATCACGACCGATCTTAGTGTCCGGGGTGTGATTTCGGATAATAAAGCTGATTATAGAGAGATTTATGTTGATAAGAATATAAGAGATTCTACAGTTATCAGTCCTACCATGCCTCCATATACCACAACCTCAATACAAGACGTAAGGCATGTGGAGATACATGACGATAGATTTGTAAGTCCGGCTATGGCTGAAGATCAAAATTGTTTTACTTCCTATAGCAGTAGTAACCAAGTTTCAGCTTCTGTCGCTGCATTTACATCCACAGAAAGTCCAATGTGCGACATTGATTATCATAGAAATGATGGTAATGATAAAGATCGGGACACAGATAGTGATAATGATGAGACATCGAAAATTGGAGATGATGATGATGAAACTAGAGATGATGATGGAGAGAATGTGGAGTATCCAGAAGTTAGATTTTCTGCTTCATAATTTGAAACCAACCCTTCACAACCATACTGGATTATTCCCGGTGTCGATGAGTGCGAAATCGAGACTACTTCAACCACCATGTCGACCTTCATCCAACGTGATACATTATATAAAGGTGCATTTTTTTTATAGTAAACATGAATTGAATGTGGCTGTTGGAAAAAGTGTTCTTAATTCAAGATATGAACATAAGGTTAGACGTTCGTGCACGGTTCGATATGAGGCTGAGTGCAAGGATTTGACCTACAGCTTTGAGGTTCGTGCAAGATGCAGAAATGGTGGTTCGATGTGGTATGTGTACAAGTATGTATCGGAACACACATGTTGTCAGGACGCCTTCGAGGCACATAGGCGGAGTGTGAAGACTGTTGTCATAGCAACATTGTATCAAAAAAAGGTGGGACTTGATAGTATTACCCCTCAGCTTTTGGTTGCAGAAATGCTGGAGCAATATGATGTGTAGATCATGTACACTAAAACTTGGAGATCTTTACAATATGCAAAGAAACTATCATATGGGAAAGCAGATGAGTCATTTCAACAACTTCCTCGGTACTTTCATATGTTAAAAGAAACAAACCTGGGTACAGTGACGGTAATTAGGACGGATGAAAACAATCGGTTCTTGCATTCATTCGCTGCACTTGGAGCCTCAATTGAGGGTTTTCGATCTTACATCAGACCAGTTATTGCTGTTGATGCTATCTATTTGAAAGGTGAATATAAAGGGGTGATTTTTGTAGCTACAGCCAAATATGGGGAGGAGATGATTTAACCTATTGCTTTTGGATTTGGCGATGAAGAGTCGGACAGTTCATGGACCTGGTTTTTAAGTAAATTGCGAAAGGTTATTGGTGGGACGCAACATTTGCCATCGGATTTGATTATCGTATCCGATCGTCATATAAGCATTGCGAATGCGATGAACATCGTTTTTCCTGAAGTCCCACATGTGTTTTGTTTCTTCCATTTGAAGCAAAACCTAAAGCAACACTGTAGAAAATAGGTAGATATGATGGATATGTTTTACATTGCAGCATATTGTCATGATAGGGAAGAATGTGAAAGATATTTGGAACAAATTCGACGGGTATGTTCAAAATTGCATGAAAAATTGGTTAATATTGGAGTGACCAAGTGGTCATGTGCATATTCTCCAAAAAGAAGATATGGCATGATGACTACTAACATTGCAGAATCACTCAACAAATGCAGATGAAAGCACGTCGATTTCCAATAACAACTGCACATGAATATCTGAGACATATGTTGCAGAAATGATACAACAATAGACGTGTTCATGCTGAGAAAATCATATTGTCAGTGACCAAAACTGTGGAGGAAACTCGATTGCTGAGCTGTCAACGAGTGGCATGGTATCTGCCATTCAAGAACCAACCAATTTCGGAGTTGCACATGAACTAGGCTATGGGTTTGTTAAGCCTTTTCAACGATCATGCATTGTAATCGTTGGGACCTAGATCAGTTGCCATGTCATCATGCAATTGTTGTTGCTAGGTATCGTTATTGTACTTTGTTATTTGTCATTATTTAATAAAATATAGTAACATTCTACCTTTGTCATACATATCAGGTTCACTGGTGTTCACTATTTTACACTTTGTCATGATTATTATAGTAAAGAATAGCTTAAAGCTGCATATGCACGTCTAATTAATCCTGTCCTTGGCCCAAAAGATTGGCATGCTCTTGTGGAAGTAAAAAATATAATTGTATTACCACTCAAAGGAAAACGACAAACAGGTAGACCAAGAGAGGTGCGAATTCCTTCAGCTGGGGAAAGTCGTAGGAAGAAAAAATGTGAAAAATGTGGTGAAAAGGGACACAACCGACTTCGTTGCCCTAACCCCCTTATATTAGGCATCGGAGGGACGAGTGGAGGAGGTGCTGGGAACAGCGCCGAAGCTACTGGAGGTGCTATGACGTCTGTCACTGCTATTGGACCTGTTAGGAGATCTCGAAAATGCGGTCTTTGTGGTGAGACTGGACACACGACATCGATGTGATCAACGGTTTCCTATTCCACCCTCAGAGGATGATAAAAATGGTAGTAATCATTTGCAATGAATATACTGTTCCAAATTTTCATATATTATTTCTTCACTTATTTTCTTCTTATATGTATTGTATTGGAGAACTTTGAACATGATGGTTGGTATATAATGCAAATGTTATGAAACCCGGATAATCAAAAAATAAGGGAGACTCTACCTAAATTTGTAGAAAATTTAGTGTATATCAGACATTTACTGAAAATACATTATGTCCAAATGTCTTTTATTTCATTAATTTAACTTAATTGGACATATAACTTATAAAATCTTAAAATCTTACCAAATCGTCATATTGGAGTACAACTTCACATAGTGTTTGTATAAGCGATTGTGCAAAAATAAACAAAGAAATAAAAAATTTAACAAAACTAGGTTATAATGGACATTTTAACCCGAAATCGGGTTAAAATACCCATTATAACCCGAAATCGGGTTATAATGGGCATTATAACCCGAAACCGAGTTATAATGGGCATTATAACCTGGTTCGGGTTATAATGCCTATTATACCCCATTTGATATATATTTTTTGTGTTCTTACTCGTTTTTGTGTCTAAAGGCTCCAAATTATGTCTAAATGTCTTTGATTTCATTAATTTAACTTAATTAGACATATAAATTATAAAATCTTACCAAATCGTCATATTCGAGTATAATGTGGCATAATGTAACTATATAAGTGATTGTGCAATGTTCCTTCGATTTCATTGAATATTGTATTGTAGAAAATGTTAGTCTAAAGTTGAATATTATATCAAGTTTCAAGTATTTTTCGGGAAGTTTTGGACATTAGAAAGGAAAAATTAAATTAAAAATGTGTGATAAAATTTAATTAAAAACTGGGTTATAATAGACATTGTAACCCGAAACCGGGTTATAATACCCATTATAACCCAAAACCAGGTTATAATACCCATTATAACCCGGTTTTTGGGTTATATTTCCATTATAACCCGGTTTGGGTTATAATACCCATTATAACCCAGGTGTGGGTTATAATGGGTATTATAACTTGGACCGAGTTATAATGGGTATTATAACTCGGTTACGGGTTATAATACCCATTATAACCCAGTTCGAGTTATAGTGGATATTATAACCCGAACGGGGTTATAATGGGTATTATAACCCGGGTTCGGGTTATAATACCCATTACAACCCGGTTTGGGTTATAATTACTAAAATTGTAAATATGATTGATTTCAAGCCCTATAAATAGTCATTTTTTTCTTAAAAACATGTAATCTTGAACTAATCCACAAGATGAATCACTTAATAATTATCATTTGATTAATTAATGGATTCTTAATTTTTAATTTTGAGTTTTTGACTAAATAATTAATTAATTTCTAAAGAGTTTGGCAACTCATCTTACTGGCTTGAGATCATACTTGGTAGGTGGGGTGATTGTGATTCTATTATAGTTGCAATGCTTGATCTTCCCTTGCCTGAGAAGTTTATCTTTGATTTGCTTTCATTTTACTCAAACTATCGGGTTATAATATTTATTTATTTATAACATTAGGTGTATAAAGATTTTTTTTATTATTAATTGTGATATATTTATTTATTTATTAATTGTGATGTATTTTGTGATTTATTTATTACTGTCAAATTTTATTTATTAATTGTGATATATTTTGTAACAATTACACACCAAATTATATAACTCCCTTATTGTAATTAATTATGCTTGTTAAGTTTTGGCCTCCATTTATTAACTTGTTAAGTTTTTAATTTTTTGGTTTACAATGCATATCATTGTTTTAAATCATCCAAATGATTGAAATTTCATCAATTTATATTTTATACAAATGATAATAATCATTCAAATACAACATTTCCCTTTTCATCTAATATCCACCGTCCAGAATCGTCTGTTATATATTGTGTTGTGGAATACATATATATATATATCATACGCCATATCCTTCCTTATTTTAACGGCGTCCTCTTTCGTTTGGTACGACATCCATTCATACTCTTGAGACTTTACAAGGTCGTGGATAAACATCGCACAATACGCTCCACAACTGTTGCTGCATTAATATGAAAACATGTTAGATGATTGTTAAAACTCTATAATATTTGGACTATCTTTTAAACAAAAGTGAAATCTACCTATCAGCTGATGGATTGAAAAAACAAAAATCAACAATTTATTTTTCATAAAAATAAGAATTTTTCGGAACATTGAGTTTCAAAAACTTTTTAAAAAACTTAAGAACCCAGGATTGATAAAACAATGAAATAAATAATATAAAGAAATAAAAATCAGATTTTTACCTTCTGTATTGATCTCTGTGGATTGTTCACTACCTTGTCTTCCTTGATATATCTCGAAACCAAGAAACAAGTGAGTGGGCACAATTATATAGAATTGTGCTCACTTACTTTTTGATTTCTTTCTAAAAAAAAATCAAATTAAATCAATGATTATAAGAGGTGAGTGTTTGATTTTTGGTTATACAAAGAACAAAGACACAAATTCTTGTTCTTTGTATTTGTTGAAAAAAAACTTTTTCTTTTCTCTTATTTTTTCTCAAAAACATAAACAACAACCAAAAACCTAGATGTAGAAAAGAAACTTTTTCTTTTTATAGGCAAACAATTAGGGTTTTAATTAATCAATATTAATATTGACCCTAATCTTATTATAATTAAACTTTTACCCCATATAATATAATTAATTCAAAATTAATTCATATTATATTTTGAAATAGAACTTGTAACTTTTAATGAATTAATTCATAATTAATTTATACCAAAGTCACTAAGAATTGGATTCAAGACCTCTTTTAAAATTAATTAAATAATTATTAATTCATAATTAATAATTAAATAATTTGAATAATCAATATTATTCAAATACCAAGTGAACACAAATTTTTGTTACTTATGTAACGTCTGTAATTGGATGATTCAATTACAATATTCTATATACATGTTTCTTATAGTAAAATGAGCTATCAAGGGGACCCGATGGACCTACAGTTTTGAGCTCCAATGATATTGGAATTATTAATTAAACTCTTTAATTAAATAATTCACTATTATTAATCTTAAAGTTACTCCACTAAAAACTTAAGATTGCACTCTCAAAATTGTAGATGTTTTTTTTTATACAATCTGAAATTTTTCAGTGTCCATTGATTTAATCACTACATATGATTTGACCTTCCACAAATAGTTCATAATTAGAGCAAGGTCAAATGTCCGTTTTACCTCTTTAATTATTTCTTGATCCTTAAGTACCATTGATTCTCTAATGAACAATATATTCATAACAACTTAAGAATTTATCTTTCTGTTTACATATAAACAGAAAGTTGAGCGATCTTATTGTTCAAGACCTGAATCAATCCTTAAGGGAACTACTTTTCTACTTCTCGCAAGAATGAGTGGATTCCACTATTGTATAGAATGTTCCCAGCTACTTACTAAATCATATCCCCAAAGTACGAAGTTATTGATCGGGTATCTACACCGATCTCACCCATGTAAATCAAAGGAAATAACTTAACAAGCAGGAGTTCATAATACACTCATAATTAAGATCAATTCATATATGATCATCTGGTTGATAAATATAAATCTCTAAGGTTAACGGATATTATTTAGAGACTTATATTTATCGTGGTCTAGTCCTATATAATCTTTATTATATAAGGTGTCTCCATTTCCATGTCACCACATGAATAGTCTTGGATAAGACTATCATATCAAATACGAAAGGGACCGCAGCTGTAGATTTACCACAAATGAAGTACCCAGCTTCGTTTGTTTTCTACGGACTCTTTAAATTACTTATCTCAAACTAAATCCACCTGTATATAACACTTATACACTTAGTTTCAAATTACATCAGTAATCAAGGATGTTTCTCATGATATATACGATTTTTGCAAAATATATAAATTGAATGAAATGAATATTTTATTAAAAATTTATAAAACCGTTTACAATATTACAAGCTCTTAGGGCAGAAACCCCAACAATCTCCCACTTGCCCTAGAGCAGATGGGACATATCTCGTAATCCTAGACCCTCTAGATGACCTTCAAATATTTTAGCCGTTAAGGTCTTCGTAAACGGATCAGCAAGGTTGTCTTGTGATGCAATCTTCATCACTTTTACATCTCCCCTTGGTACGATCTCCCTAATGAGATGATATTTCCTCTCTATATGCTTCCCTCGTTTATGGCTTCTTGGTTCTTTGGAATTGGCCACTGCACCACTATTGTCACAATAAAGGGTGAGTGGTTTATCCATGTCTGGAACAACTTACAGATCAATCAAGAATTTACGTAGCCATACCGCTTCTTTAGCTGCTTCACAAGCTGCTACATATTTGGCTTCCATAGTTGAGTCAGCAATGCATGATTGTTTAATACTCCTCCATGTAATGGCTCCACTACCAAGGGTAAATACTGATCCGGACGTTGATTTCCTAGAATCTTTGTCCGACTGAAAATCAGAATCTGTATATCCTAATAGGATCAAATCCTCTCCAGAATATACTAGCATATAGTTTCTCGTTCTCCGAAGATACTTGAGAATATGCTTTACAGTCACCCAATGATCAAATCCTGGATTAGATTGATAACGACTAACTATTCCCACTGAATAACATTTATCCGGTCTCGTGCATAACATAGCATACATGAGACTGCCTACTGTAGAGGCATAGGGAATCCGTCTCATATCCTCAATTTGTTGAGGTGTCTTAGGACACTGTTTCTTAGACAAATGAACTCCATGACGAGAAGGTAAATGACCTTTCTTAGAGTTCTGCATCGAAAATCGTATAAGAATCTTATCGATCTATAATGCCTGAGACAGTGCTAACAGTTTGTTCTTACGATCCCGTATTATTTGGATCCCAAGGACATAACTGGCCTCTCCCAAATCTTTCATTTGGAATTGGCTAACGAGCCAGTTTTTTATGTCTGATAATATTCCTATATCATTCCCAATGAGTAGAATATCGTCAACGTAAAGTACAAGGAAAACCACTTTCTTATTGATAATCCGTTTGTATACACAAGGCTCATCAATATTTTCCTCAAAACCATAAGACTTGATCGAAGTATCAAACCTTATGTTCCAAGATCGAGATGCTTGTTTAAGTCCATAAATGGACCTTTGCAACTTGCAAACCTTTTGCTCTTGACCTTGGGATACAAATCCCTCTGGTTGTACCATATAGATGCTTTCATCAAGATTACCATTCAAAAATGCAGTCTTGACGTCCATTTGCCAAATCTTATAATCGAGATATGCAGCAATGAAGAGAAGAATCTGAATGGACTTAAGCATAGCTATTGGCGAGAAAGTTTCCTCATAGTCAACTCCCTCTTTCTGAGTATAACCCTTTGCCTCTAGTCTAGCTTTAAAGGTTTCTACCTTTCCATCCACTCCTTTCTTCCTTTTGTACATCCACTTGCAACCTCTAAGTTTTATCCCATCTGGTTGATCTATAAGTTCCCAGACAAAGTTGGAGTACATAGACTCCATCTCGAGATTCATTGCTTTAAGCCATTCTTCTTTATCAGAATCCTCTATTGCATCATGGTATGTCAATGGATCATCTACACTCTCATCAGAGATAGCAATCTGTGCCTCTCCGATCTTTCTGTAGCGGACTGGTGGTCTAATAACCCTCCCACTATGACGAGGTGGTAGATGATTCTAATGAGAATTTGTCTGACGTTCAGACGTGGTCTGAATTATGTCTTTGTCAACAACTATTGTTGATGGGGTACTGGTCGAACCAGGAAGCAATTCCTCTAGTACAACTTTCCTTCGAGGTTTGTACTCTCTCATATAGTTCTCTTCAAGAAACGTAGCGTTTGTCGATACAAACACTTTGTTTTCTTTAGGACTATAAAAGAGTCCGCCCCTAGTCTCTCTAGGATAACCTACAAATAGGCAAACTTTTGAACGTGGTTCCAGCTTCTCAGTCTTGTTCTTCAGCACATGTGCTGGACAACCCCAAATGCGAAAATGTCGTAAACTAGCTTTGCGACCATTCCACAACTCTAAGGGTGTCTCTGGAACTGACTTAGATGGTACAATATTCAAAATATACATTGCAGTTTGCAATGCATATCCCCAAAATGAACTAGGTAATGATGAGAAACTAAACATAGATCTCATCATGTCCAAAAGGGTCTGATTTCTCCTTTCTGCAACACCGTTCTGCTGGGGTGTTCCAGGAGCAATCAGTTGGGATAGAATCCCATGCTCAAGTAAGTAATCCTCAAACTCTGTATCGAGATACTCACCTCCACGATCCGATCGTAGAGTTTTCAATGTTTTACCTAATTGATTTTCAACTTCAGCTCGAAATTGTTTGAACTTTTCAAAAGTTTCCGACTTCCGTTGCATCAGGTAAACATACCTATATCTAGAATAATCATCAATAAATGTGACGAAATATTCATAACCGCCTCTAGCTTTAACATTCATAGGACTGCAGACGTCCGAATGTATAAGCTCTAATGGTTCCTTAACTCTAAGCCCTTTACCAGTAAAAGGTCTTTTGGTCATTTTACCTTCTAGACATGATTCACAAATAGGTAAAGTGCCGATCTTTAACTCACTTAAATGTCCGCTCTTTACAAGTCTATCTAATCTGTCAAGGTTAATATGACCAAGTCTTAGATGCCAAAGATATGTGTCATCATTTTGAGAAATCTTTTGTCGTTTTGTTTTTGGTTTTTCAACCTTAAACATTTCAGTATTAAACAATGGGTTATGCATTAATGGTCTTAACACATATAAATTGTTTTCTTGTATTCCTGAATAAATTTTCAAACCATTTCTAGAAATAATAACTGATTTATTATAAAAAAAAAAAAACAGAATAATTAAATTCCAAAAGTTTGGATACAGAAATCAAATTTCTTTTAAAACCTGGAATATAATAAACATTGTTCAGTATGATAAAACAATTATTATTGAAATGAAGTCTAACTTCTCCCACTGCCTTTGCTGAAACGACTTCCCCAGTCCCGACTCGCATGTTGAACTCGCCCTCACCAAGCTGCCTATAAGAGTTAATCAACTGCAAAGAAGAACAAACATGATTAGTGGCTCCTGAATCAATTATCCAAGTAGATGAATCATCCTCCACTAAACAAGATTCAATGACTAGTAAATCATATTTACCTTTCATCTTCTTCTCTTTGAGCTCATTGAGGTACTTAGGGCAGTTCCTCTTCCAATGCCCATCCACACCACAATGGAAACACTTTCCTTTGGGCTTGGTGGCCTTGGAGCTCTTTTTGTTCTTCTTCTTGGTAGCTTGTGTTTTGGGCTTAGTTGTAGCCTTTTTGGTGTTTCTCTTCCTCTTGTTTTTAGCAGAAGAAGAAGACTCAGCAACGTTTGCTTCACCAGACTTACTCTTATCCTTATTCATTGACTCATAAGTAGTAAGCTCATTAAGTAATTGAGTAAGTGAGTAAGTCAACTTGTTCATAACATAATTACTCTTGAATTGCATGAAACTCTTCGGAAGAGTTTCCAAGATCATACTCACTTGGCTACGTTCGTCTATTGCCCTTCCATGGCTTTCAGCTGTGTTGAAGTGGGTCATCATTTTCAAAACATGCTCTCGAACAGATGTACCCTCCTTCATCTTAGCAGTCATCACAGCACAAACAGCTTCGTGCCGTTGCTGCTCAGAAGGTTGCCCAAACATGCCCTGCAATGACTCTAGCATCTAAGTTGCTGTTGTCATTGACTCGTGCTTGGTAGCAAGCACATCGGACATCCCTGCTAACAAGTAGCAGCGGGCCTTTTCATCAGCCGTGACCCATTTCTGATGGGCCTCGCGCACAGGACGTCCAGCATTATCTGCTGGCTGAGGAGGACAAGGTTGAGTCGTGACAAATTTAAGGTCCTCACAGACCAGGACTGCATTCATATTACTTTTCCATTTGACATAATTTTCCCCGTTAAGTTTATCATTAGCAAGGATAGAAATCAACGGAGATACCATTGCTGAAAATAAATAAAATGGAATTCATTTAATATCAATTTGCAAAATTTAATATCATGTATTTTTGGCACAAAATTAAACGTGATGCATGATCCACGAATAATAAATTATCAAAATCCCTAAAATTAATTATTATGCCACGATAATCTAACATGCCACAAATAGGTGCCGCCGTAGGATAGGTCAAATATTTGTATGTTAGACTGAGACATTCTCAATCAAATAATATAATAGAAAACTCTTTTTCATATATTATTTGACTACCGTTTTTCGGTCAGGAAAAATAATTAACAATTAATTATTTCCTTTGAGTGTAACCCATCATTTCGGAGTCTATAGACTTAACTCGAGAATTGCCGCCGTAGGGTGGGTCAATCACAAGATACATCTAGAATTCCTATCCGTTAGGAAGTCAACCTTGATCAACCTAAATGGACACCATCCGTAGGGGGACGATAACAAAGCCGTCTCGAGGCGCCAATTAAGTTTTACGGTGTTGAACTAATGATGGAGACCGTGGGATATATTGTCATATATCCCTCTCCCACTCATTATTTTAGAGTTAGGGATTTCTATTAAATTTTCCTAGTCATTTTCTTAGATTATTAACGGCTAAAAAAATAATCTAAATTACTAGGAATTTGTGTGTTATTAAAGTTCGAAACTTATTAACACTTAATAAATTATCAGATTTTTAACATTTAAAAATCTAATTTAATATATCAATTTAATGAATTACCGGATTTTTAACACTTAAAAAATCCAATTCAATTTATAAATCTAATCAAAATAATCAAAATTATAAAGACTAGATTTAATATGAAATCATCCGATTTTAACTAATTAAAATTTAATCCACATTATGAATGCCAATTTATTGAAATCAAATTTCTAATTTGAAACCTATGATTTTCTATTAAAATCAATTCAAATTATTTTAAAGGCATTCCATGTATTATTATTCTATTTATACTAATAAACAATTTTAATAGTAAAATAAAAATAATACATATGATGCATGTCATGTTATAATGTAGTGAGTAGGCACTTCATGATTCTATATGACATATTTTTAATGCATGTGCATGTTATATATATTTATCCATTCATCTCATGAAAATAAAATAAATAAATAAATAACATGTATATGACCGGGTTCTTTGGTTTTAACGACCTACATCTAATTTTAAGATTACAAAAATTAACCAAGGCATTTCTTGGCCTTCACTTGTAGTCTTCATAGTCTTCATGGTCTTCAAGGTCTTCATGGGCTTATAATTAAATCTAATTTAATTATCAAAAACTTCTATCAAATAGATAAGGCTAGAAAAGCCCATTTCTTGATTTATGGATCCAAGAAAATTATCCAAACACATGGACATTTTCATTAGTGTTACAATTGAAATGGAAACCCCAAAAATATGAAACACATCTTTTTAGGGTCTATTATAATTTTGTTTGTTTGCACATATAATGTGCAACGCATCTAATGCGCATACATTTATTCATAATAAATGTCTTATTGGACCGTTCAAAACAGCCGCATTAATAATCCATTTCAATGCAGTTAATTATATTTTAAACGGTTGTTTTAAATACTATTAAATAAAACCAGCCGTTTTCAAAATAATTTTCCGTTTCAAATCATAATTATACCATTCAAAATAGCTGCATTAAAAATCCATTTTAATGCAATTAATTATATTTTAAACGGTAGTTTTAAATACAATTAAATAAAACCAGCCATTTTTAAAATAATTTTCCGTTTCGAATCATAATTATACCATTCAAAACAGTCACATTAACTATCCATTTTAAATACAATTAATTATGTTTGAAATGGTAGTTTTAAATACAATTAAATAAAACCTGCCATTTTCAACATAAAAAAAAATCTGATTCGAATCATAATTCTGGCACAGCAAATCAACCCCGTTGACATTAATTTTTCACCTTTACATTTTCAGAAAAAAAAATAAAGCCTAAAACTATTGAATTACAACAAAAAAAAAAATTGCCACAAACGGCTTACATATTAATCGAATAAAAATTTGCCATAAACGGCTTATATATTAATCGAATAATATAACCAAAGAACCATACAATTAACGATCATACCATGTAATCCCATTCATCAAACATGAATATAAACTATGCATATCAATCATCAAATCAAAATAATAGTGCCTACTCATTGACATACATAATCAATACAAACATATTATTTTAAAATTCATTGTTTTATTGAAAATCTTGGCTCTGATACCAATTGATGGATTGAAAAAACAAAAATCAACAATTTGTTTTTCATAAAAATAAGAATTTTGCGGAACATTGAGTTTCAAAAACTTTTTAGAAAACTCAAGAACCCAAGATTGATAAAACAATGAAATAAAATAATATAAAGAAATAAAAATCAGATTTTTACCTTCTGTATTGATCTCTGTGGATTGCTCACTACCTTGTCTTCCTTGATATATCTCGAAACCAAGAAACAAGTGAGTGGGCACAATTATATAGAATTGTGCTCACTTACTTTTTGATTTCTTTCTAAAAAAAAATCAAATTAAATCAATGATTATAAGAGGTGAGTGTTTGATTTTTGGTTATACAAAGAACAAAGACACAAATTCTTATTCTTTGTATTTGTTGAAAAAAAAACTTTTTCTTTTCTCTTATTTTTTCTCAAAAACATAAACAACAACCAAAAACCTAGATGTAGAAAAGAAACTTTTTCTTTTTATAAGCAAACAATTAGGGTTTTAATTAATCAATATTAATATTGACCCTAATCTTATTATAATTAAACTTTTACCCCATATAATATAATTAATTCAAAATTAATTCATATTATATTTTGAAATAGAACTTGTAACTTTTAATAAATTAATTCATAATTAATTTATACCAAAGTCACTAAGAATTGGATTCAAGACCTCTTTTAAAATTAATTAAATAATTATTAATTCATAATTAATAATTAAATAATTTGAATAATCAATATTATTCAAATACCAAGTGAACACAAATTTTTGTTACTTATGTAACGTCTGTAATTGGATGGTTCAATTACAATATTCTATATACATGTTTCTTATAGTAAAATGAGCTATCAAGGGGACCCGATGGACCTACAGTTTTGAGCTCCAATAATATTGGAATTATTAATTAAACTCTTTAATTAAATAATTCACTATTATTAATCTTAAAGTTACTCCACTAAAAACTTAAGATTGCACTCTCAAAATTGTAGATGTTTTTTTTTATACAATCTGAAATTTTTCAGTGTCCATTGATTTAATCACTACATATGATTTGACCTTCCACAAATAGTTCATAATTAGAGCAAGGTCAAATGTCCGTTTTACCTCTCTAATTATTTCTTGATCCTTAAGTACCATTGATTCTCTAATGAACAATATATTCATAACAACTTATGAATTTATCTTTCTGTTTACATATAAACAGAAAGTTGAGCGCTCTTATTGTTCAAGACCTGAATCAACCCTTAAGGGAACTACTTTTCTACTTCTCGCAAGAAGGAGTGGATTCCACTATTGTATAGAATGTTCCCAGCTACTTACTAAATCACATCCCCAAAGTACGAAGTTATTGATCGGGTATCTACATTGATCTCACCCATGTAAATCAAAGGAAATAACTTAACAAGCAGGAGTTCATAATACACTCAGAATTAAGATCAATTCATATATGATCATCTGGTTGATAAATATAAATCTCTAAGGTTAACGGATATTATTTAGAGACTTATATTTACCGTGGTCCAGTCCTATATAATCTTTATTATATAAGGTGCCTCCATTTCCATGTCACCACATGAATAGTCTTGGATAAGACTATCATATCAAATACGAAAGGGACCGCAGTTGTAGATTTATCACAAATGAAGTACCCAACTTCGTTTGTTTTCTACGGACTCTTTAAATTACTTATCTCAAACTAAATCCACCTGTATATAACACTTATACACTTAGTTTGAAATTACATCAGTAATCAAGGATGTTTCTCATGATATATATGATTTTTGCAAAATATATAAATTGAATGAAATGAATATTTTATTAAAAATTTATAAAACCGTTTACAATATTACAAGCTCTTAGGGCAGAAACCCCAACATCAGCTTGCTGAGGCACATTTGCCATATTGACACGTGTCACGTCCCATCTATTTTCCACAGGTGGTGTAGGCCATTCGCTTTGCTCATAAAATCCAATCAACCGCAAGATGACCGGCATAAAAAATTCAAGCGGCTGCAAGACCTACCTCCATTGCTCAAAGTTTACTTATTTCATGGAATCATACACCACTATCTTCTCCTCTCTTAGGCACACCTTACAAATGACCCAATGCATCTGAGACAAACAACGGGGGAGTAGCACCTGCATTTTCAAAACGTTAATGGTATAAGACCAATGTGAAGGATAAATAAAATAAAGATTATTAATATACACCTAATGTAAAAATTAATAATTCTACAATGATACTTATATTTTCAGCCAATTTTCAAGACATTTTAGTGTCTCCCATGCCGATAGCACAGTTTTGCCAGGAATTCGGGACAACAACTGTGGATGGATCAAACTCCTTCTTTAGTGTGGTGTATTCAGCATTGAAAACGCGCACTATATCCGCCTGTAATCATTAAAATTAAATATGTTATTTTAAAATAACTTAAATTAATTAAATAAACATGATATCAACCTGTAACAATTAAAATGTAAATACTTACAAAAAAGTTTGTCCCGTGGATTGCATATCTACAATCATTGACCTCGTCCCACCATCCGCAAACTTTTGCTTTCTTCCTAAGGCAACTCAAATAAGCATCAATATGAATCCCCGTCAACCACTCATTAACATCCTTGATAGTACGAAGTATATCCGGGGTGCATGGCACCGGATATCCATCAATAATGCGTCTGAAAAAAAAAAAAAAAAAGAATTAGACGATATTTTATTACATTAGTAATCACATTAAGATAATGTAATATTGCTTTTTATTCATACCGAAGGTTCAAAGAAGCAGCTTTGTACTTCGTGTAGACATCGGGTACAGTCTTCGCCACCTGCTTTGCCACATCCTCCATCACTTACTCCACCACTTTCGTTGATTCTTTCTTTTTCTTTTTCGGGTGTATGGGATCCGTGTATGGCGTCCTATAAGATGCTGATGGCTTAATTTTTCGCTTGCCTCGATCATGGATAATCCCTCCCTGTAATTTAAAGCAACTCACAATTTTAAATTAGATTTTTAAACTTAATACGTAAGACTATAACGTAAAATAAATACAAAATTTACCTGAACATCACCGATGTCTATATCCCTCTCCGAGTCATGGATGTGATGATCCCTCTCTGGTCCTGAGTCATGCATATGGATGGTCGGATCCTGATCAGCAATGTCATGATCCCTACCTAGTCCAGAGTCATGGAAATGATCAGCAATGTCAGGATCTCTCCCTGATCTTGAATCATGGATGTGCAGGTTGTAATCCTGGTCCCGGATGAAGCTCTCAGCAACATCATCATCCATAGGCCCACTAATTTGTAGTCGGTCTTCAACCCTGTGCAATATCTTATCCAATTTATGCAACATCCTATTCTGTGCTTCTATCGTTTTGTTTTGTGATTGCTGCATCCCGACAATATGCTCCAACAACTTCAGTATCTTGCCCACATTTGTCTGAGGCACCTACAAAAATAAAAAATATATAATTGTATATAAATTATTTTTATATTTATATATCATTTATATCATTTATACATAAAAATATAAATTATATATTTATATATAAATGATATAAATTATAATATACACCTACTGTAAAATATAAATAAAATATAAATTATTTTTATATATAATATACACCTAATGTAAAATATAAATAAAATATAAATTATTTTTATATATAATATACACCTAATGTAAAATATAAATAAAATGTAAATTATTTTTATATATTATTTACACCTAATGTAAAATATAAATAAAATATAAATTATTTTTATATATAATTTACACCTAATGTAAAATATAAATAAAATATAAATTATTTTTATATATAATTTACACCTAATGTAAAATACAAATAAAATAAAATAATAATATCAAATTAGTACTCGAGGGTGAGAGGGTCTAAGCGGCGAACTACTCCCCGGTCGTACATCATGCACACTTTTCGTTCTCGGCTCCCTCTCTTCATCTTTATCCTCTCCTTCCTTCTCCTCATCCTCTTCCTCTTCCTCGTCCTCATCCACCCTATTTAACTTATTCTCACTCGCTGTCTGCTCATCATCAGCATCACCCTCAACATCATCATCATCATCACCCTTATCATTATCTTCATCTTCACCCCCTCCACCGCCACATTTCCACACTTTCTCTCCAACCAAATGCTTGGCGTTGAAGGATCTCCAATAATTCATCCCTCTCTCATCATCAGTGGGCACAAGAATCCTCCTCGATGCAATACACTACAATACATGTATATAAATATAGTTAGTATATTACATGCAAAGGTAGTAAACAAATAAAACAAATTTAGATTAATGTAGACACTTACAAAGTGAAGCTCATTCCTCCAATTATTTGCATCCTTTCTAATCCTTTTATTACAATGCCAATTCCTAAACCTTGGCAAATCCACATCGCCTGCTATTCTGTTCCTTACTTTATTGTCCAAATATAGGAACATCTCAACAAGCCACCACTGCAATGCATATTAAACAAAAGCAAATATATATCATTACAATATATAAATAGATATATATTTAAACAATTTTCATTCATAATAATAATGAACATCTAGTAAGTGTTGTACTTGGAATGCTCAAACAAACCCATACAGGTTAACCGTTCGTCCGTGTATAAGTCGCTCCTCAGTAATCACCTATCGGAGGTGATGGAGAAGTATACTATATGTCATTGTACCCCACGAGAATGCATTCCACACTTTTGTATCCTCTATCATGACCCATAACGTCTTATCCACCCCTTGGCGCTCATCTAAGCCATAAAATAACTGGAAAGCTATGACTAAATTAGCCAACTTGAATGTGTCGTCAACATCTAAATACGGCTGTGACTTGATCATAAGGACAATAGCTTTCATTGACGGTGGAATTCCTTTGAAAAGTCGCCATAAAAGACTATTCTTGTCATTTTGTCTTGCCTTAATGGTATTTACATCAATATGCCCAAATCGCAGCCCTATTACCAATAAAATTCCTGCTTTCCAAATCTATATGGTCGCCCTCCAATTTCAAAACACATCTCATCAGGGCTAGCACGAGAAATTTCTAACTCTCTAGCAAGAATAGTTGCAATCAAAGGGCAAACCAACAACTGATTATGAGATATATCCATAAAATATCTGAATGGGGTCATGTCCAGAAATTGTTTGAGGAGTTCTCTTTTTTCAAGAGCTGCTTTTAGACTAGCAATCTCTTTGAAGTTGCAATGTGTATTCAATGACATCTCCTCTGGAATAACCTGTGAACTCCACTTATAATAGACCTGCATCTACATAAAACAAATAAAAATCATTATAATAACATTAATTTAATTGACTATTTACTTTAAAATAACACTTAATTATTATTTTGTCCAATTTTCATTCATTTATAAATCTAATTTTAATTAACATATTACAATTACATTAAATCTAATTTAAAATTTAATTAATTAATTCTTCTTATTTTTTATATTTCATTTACTTATTTTATTTTTGTTAATTTTAATTTTTATTAATCACATTTATTTCATATTTTTATTTTAATTATTGGAATAATAGATTACATTTCATTTATTTCTAACTTTATTAAAATTTATAATTTAATTAACTTATTTCAAAAACCAATAATAATTATTTATTTATTAAAATATAAAAAAAAAAAAACTTGGTGTATTAAAACCGATTTTGGGTTAAAACCGGGTTTAATGGTGCATTAAACCCGGTTTTCACCCAAAATCGGGTTTAATAGATGCATTAAACCCGGTTTTACAAACATCGGGTTTAATGCATCCATTACACTTGATGTTTTTAAAAACAGGGTTTAATGCATCCATTACACTCGATGTTTTTAAAAACCGGGTTTAATGTATCAATTAAACCTGGTTTTCACCAAAAACCGATTGTAATGGGTGCATTAAACCCGGTTTTCCTAAATTTCAAGCTCATTGTCTTCTTCGACGAAACACACACCCAAACCTCCATTTTCATGTCTTATCCACCCAAATCCAACCAAAACTAATCTAATCTAATCATACTAAACTAATCCAACATCCATAACACAAACAAACTAAATCAACACTTAAAAATTTCACATATAAAACTCAAACTATCAAGGGAGTTTTTGTCACTTACTGTCGACAATGGAGGCAGTGAAGATGCTCACCGGCGGTTGGAGGAGGTCGCCGAAGGTCTGAAACGGTGAGACAAGGCTGGCGATGGGCGGTCGAGCGTGATGGTCCTTGGATTGGCAAACCGGGTTGGAGGCAATGAAGATGCTCACCGACGATTGGAGGAGGTCGGCCAAGGTCGGAAACGGTGAGACAAGGCTAGTCGGGCGCGATTCTCCTTCGATCGGCAACCGAGTTCAGGTGTAGATATGAAACCGGTTGAATTTGATTTGAGTGGATGGGTGACCGAGTTTTGTGCTAATGTAGATGAGGGCAGTTTTGTAATTTCATGTTGGTCTTTTGTTTTGAATTTTATAAAAACAAGGGTGTGTGGTCAACTTTTGACTTAGGGGTAAAATGGGTAACTTGGGTATAGGAAGAAATTAGTTTGTTTGGGAGGTTAAAAAGGAATTTTTCAAACTTTTTGGTTATATATGAATTTTCAGTTTTTAGAGTTGTTATGTTTGGTATTTTTCACCAAAAATTAATTATTTATCCTTAAAGTTAAGGGACTGTCCTTAACTTTAAGTTAAACACCCTCGTCAAGTTATATAAAAATGAAATAAAATGAAGAGTTGTTTTGTAATTTGGTGTGAAACAGCTGAAATAATAATGGAGAAATACATTAGATGGCTTCCACGGTTGCAAGAGAAAGCAGCCGTGTGGAAAATAAGAAAAGCAACAAAGCTTAACAAAAGTGATAGCAAAGCAAAAGTAATTTAGTTTTTGACCAAGGTGGAGGTGGGACTACACAAGACCCGTAGCTTTTATCAATAATTGGTTCCATATCATTATTTAGTTCAATTATAATTATTTAAGTATAACCCATGATTAATGTAGTATCATTAAGATTTAAGGACATAATTATCTAATAAAAAAATAAAAGGCAAAGAAATAACAATTTGTCAACATAACTTTGTGACTCTTAACAAAGCAACCCTCTCTTTTTTCAATTAACCTTTTTGTCCGTCCAAGTTCCATATAATAGATGACTCTATTAAACAAGTAATGAATTTATTAGACTTTAATGATTTTTATATAAAAAGATTTGATTAATATATTTTCGAGGACATATAATTAAATTTAAAAATTCAAATAAATAATTTATACTTACTTTTTAATACATTAATGCTGCTTCCAATATTTTAAAAGGATAAATATAATTTTCTATTTATTCTTTTAAATTTTAATATTTATTCTAAATTATATCTTAATACTTTTTAAATAAAAGAATTACCATTCAAAATAGTTAAAACAGTTCCATGATTGACTTGGAATATAGATATAGTCTCCACAGAGGCAATTTCACATACAATTTCTTTTTCCATCTCTAGATAAATTATATTAAAATATTGAGGTTAATATAATTTTCTATTTAGTCTTTTAAATTTTAATATTTATTCTAAATTATATCTTACTATTTTTCAAATAAAAGAATTACCATTCAAAATAGTTAAGGCAGTTCATGATTGACCTGGGAAATAAGTATAATCTTCACAGAGTAAATTTCACATACAATCTCATTTTCCCTCTCTCGATAAATTATATTAAAATAAGTGAGATTATTTGTTTCTATAAAATTGTGAAATTCTAAATAACTTAATATATAGTTAACTAAAATCACACCAACGTAAATAACCATACAACATTTAAGAGAATATACAAAATGACAAAGATTAATGTGATGTCAAACTTATTTCTATGAGTCAAACTCTAAAAAAAAAATTCTTAATACTAGATACTGCATAATACTAAAATTTAATATTATAAAGTTCTACCCAATTTTATTTAATTTAATATATGTACATTGAGTCAAATATGGATTAGACACTTAAATTTATTGTTTATAAATTATAATTAATTAGTAATTGTCCAGTTAATTTATAATTTTGTGTGGAACACGTGAAATAGTAATAGAGATAATACTGATCGATGGAGGATTTTGGAAAGATAAAAAGCCAAGAGATTTTACTTTTTAATTTTTTTTAAAATTTTTTATTACGATTTTACTTTTTAACTTATCGACAATCAAACACATGAACCATGTTAGTAGGCCCAATACCGTACCCATTTATGCTCCAAACCCATTTGATAACCGACCCAATAGGGGCCCCTTACCGGCCTACTTGCAAAAGTTCAAAAAATATATACAAAACAATGTAACAACTAAAAAGCTATGAAATTTTAAACATTTATAGTTTTATAAATTACATAATCTATTAGTACTGCTAATGGTTAACTTCATTGATATTGATAAATAATAAGTATACAAACCATAATTATGGTGGTCAAATATAATACAAATATTCTTGCATAAATAACTTAAATATTGTATATATAAAAGGTCGGATGAGAATTACATCACTATAGTGTGCCATGAGTTGTAAAGCTTTTTATTCAAACTAAGTTTACTTCAAGAATTCTTTATTCTTAAATTAAGTGTACTATGAGTTTTAAAACACCAACTTAAGAACTTCAAATGAAAAAATACCAATACTTGTCTCAAATTTTCTTGAGAATCAAAGAATCCATTGATTTCAAAAGATTGTGTTTGATTAAGATCCAAATAGTATGTGCTAGAATGACATTATTTTGACCCAAAAAGCATATGTACATCCCATTAAAATTTTATAATATATTATCAGGTAATTCATTACATCGTCAATTAAACTATATAACCTTTTTATCAATTTTTTTATTTGCGGGCCTAAATGAGCTTGCTACCAAAAGCTTTGTTTTTTGGAAACAATTTTGTAAAATAATAAGATTAATTTATTATCAATTAAAAACAAAATATGTCCTAAAAATATTAAATGTACAACTGTATATACAAAGAACAAAATATATATTTTTATTAAGATTTTGATAATCTATGAATGAATCGGCATAAAAATTAATTAATGATCAAAATTATTAGATTTTTTTTTACATCATTTAACCTTAAAATTCTCACGTAAAAAAAGGTTAACATCATGCCTATAATTACGAAGAACCATCGAAAATAAATTGTTTTCGAACGACATTGACATACAAACACTCAGAGAGAAAAAAATGTAAGAGGAGATGATTCCCAAGCTGGACTAGTTAAAAGTTGTACAATGTTGCTTGATTGTTCACCCTATCAATCGATGACGAAACTTTTCAATGAGACTCTTGCAACCTTACCAATGATACTCTTGTTGCCTTTAACAACCACCACCACCACCACCTCCGCCACCCTTTTCACCAGTAATTCTCTCTGTGTCCGACAGAACGGTAGGCTGCTTCTGGGTTTTTGTTTTTGTGGCCTGACGTTCAAACATGCGAATGGCTGTTTGTTGGTTTTTGTGTTTCTGTTTGGTGGTAATTTATCTGGGGTTTTTTTGGTTGGTTGATTTTTGTGGCTTGTTAATTTATTTGTGCTTTGATTGCTTTAGTTGTTTACCTCTTGTCAAACTCTGTGTATGTGTTGTGTGTTTGAAGTTTTAGCAGTTAGCATGTTTGGCTTGTAATGAAGATGCCGGCCCTCAGATTCCTACACAAATCCAGTCTGTTGTGGAAGGATCAGGGGCACTGATGGTATCAGAGTATAAACCTCCTGATGTGGATTATCTACAGGTGTGCAATCTCTCTGTCCTTTTCCTGTGGTTGCTTGTGAATTGAAACTACCATTAAACGATAACTCACGCTTATAGATGCTGATCCCATGCCTCATATGAACGTTATAATCTGTGTATTTGGTGATATCTTGTGTCGTTGAGTTAGTTTCCTTAGAGCCATTCATTTCTAACATTGGGATGGGGTTGGATAGGTTTTGTTCAAACATATCAAGCAAAGAGAGTGAAAAATTTCAAAAAGAAAATCTGATATTAGATAATGTTTTCATTTGATGTTTGTCATTCAAAAGTTCATCTTTTGTGGGTCCTTAGCATTGCCTGACCTGTACTTCAGTTTAACTATCAATTGAGACTTGTAACAACTTTGCACCTATTGCTAACTCCATGAAACTATCGGTTTATGTTCCCAACATGAAGTTCTATACACATTCTATTTTGTGCAGGAGTTGTTGGCCATTCAACAACAAGGACCTAGGAATTTTGGCTTTTTTGGGATGTAGAATATGGGTTTCATGCATTAAGAACTTATGGTTATTACTGTAAGACCCTAGAATTTCTATCCTATAAATTTGTGTGTCATGTATAGTTGTTGAGCTCATTAAAATGCTTATAAATTGGACAGGTTCACTAGTTTCTTGCCCATATGTGGAGTAGTCAGTGTTTTAGATTTCTATGTTCCGAAAATTGCTGCATCTTGTATTCTTGCAGAAAAGTCATATATATATATACATAAGGTGCATCAGCTGTTATCAGAGGTGCTTTAAGAGCAGAGAAACCGGAGTTGCTTACTATAATTTTGCCTCAAAGCTTAAAGAAGCAACCGGAGTTGCCCTTGCAAATTTAAGATTCTATAATTTAGATGTGTAGAATATGGGATTTATGGACATCATATTTGGTTCAGGTTTGAACTTAAATTTGTTTGATCTGTGAGTAAATAGTTGCCATTAGTAGAGGTGTGAATATTAATGTTTGATTTCAACAAGGAAAAATTTGAATGGTATCAAATTTTGTTACGTAATTTTTGGTAGTTGTTATTCACTTATTATCGAGACATTTTGATTTAGATATGAGTTACAAGTTTAACCTTTTAGATTTAAATGTAAATTAGTTTACAATTAGAGTTCTATTAAGAAATAAAAAAAGCTTCAATTGCCTTATATTTGGGTACACACAAGCACTATAAATGTTTTTTCTTAAAAAACAGACACCCTTATTATACGTTGTTATCACCATTATTAGATTGTGATATGTGTGACATTGAGTTTCCACTGTTGGACAACTCGATTCATGTTTTGCTGTTTACTTTTACTGGATAAGATTTAAATTGTAGAAACTCTTATAACTTTTAGGATAAAGTCAAAATCTCAACCTCAGACGTAAGCGAACTCTATCCCTCTCTTTTATCTAAGGTTGATTGGCATTAACCTTTCTTTGATAGCTAGATTTGGGTCCTCAACTACTAAATACAAATATTGCTATCAATTCTTTTTCCCCTTTTTTCTTTATTGAAATTAGTATACTGCAATCAAAATTAAACAACTGTATAAACAAATACTGCTAATTTTGAAAATGTGGCCATTGAATGTAGTATGTTTGTAAAGAATAATAGATAATACAACTTTGGTCTGAAGTTGCATCCTGTTTTCTACCTCATCAATGGCATTATAATTCTTTCATTTCACATCTACCAAATGTAGCTTTAAACAGTTACAATAACCATATAAGCAACAAATTATACCACATGGTAAATAGAAAACTTACCGTGAGTTTTTTTTTTTTTCCTACTAGTTAATAAAAAAACTTGAGGTTCTATAGATGAAAGTAGGACTTGGTGTTTTTGCAGTTGAAGTCTTGTGTTTTTGCTATGACTTGCTAGAAACATGGATGATTTATGTCATAAGCTCTTCTGTAGGCTAGTCAACAGTTATGAAAATTTAAATTTATGTGTTAGACATCTGGGCAAAGGTGTTGTAATAATGTATCCTCAAAATTACTGTCATTTTATATAGTGATAACTTGACAGGGTGACTTAATGATTCAGTTGAAGTGGTGGACAAGGAATCACTTTGTAAACTAGCTTGGGTCAATATATTGTGGTTGTGTGGGCTTCTAGAATCCAAAATAGCTCTATAACCAGAAAGTGAAAGATGCATTACCTTTCAATAAGATTACCTTATCAAACATTCTTGATGAACCCCTGGCGCAATGGATCTCGTCATAGCAAGACACTATACTCCCTGATCATCTCTTGCTCTTATTTGTCGTCTATAAATTTTTGTAATTTTCTTAATTTGGTCTAAAGGAATGCTCGATTGATGCATAATCACATAAAGCTTTTGGTAGAGAGATACAGCTTGTTACTAGATAGCGTCTTGTATTCATTAATTTGTTGTTCAAAAAGACAGTTTTGAACCTCTTTTAATGTGGTTGTATACTATTGTCCAACCAAGAGTGGCCTCTATGTTGTGGCTAATGGAGTTTTATGGGCAAGTCAGCTATTCTTGTCTGCAATTTCTTTTTATGAGACCAATTTAGATGAACCTATTATATGAGCATATATAAAGTTTGGTTATTGATTTAAGGGGCATGGTGGTAAAACTGAAATATATTTTTATTGCTTTATCATATTTATTGTTTTGTTTTTTGAAATTTGAAGGTAAAGATTGTGATAGAGAAGCCTCACAATGATCCATAGACCATCTTCCCCTTATAGAAGTCAACAGATTCTTGATAGCTCTTTCTTCTTCTTCTTTCGTTTCTTTCTCTCTTTTTCTAGTTACTCTTTTGTCGTTAATGGCTCAAGAACCTGTCTTTGGTCTATATGATGCCTAAATTATAGTATAATAAGATGTTAGTTTGTAGCAAGCATCCCTTTTTTTATTTAAATGTCAAAGGCACTTGTTGAAACACAGAAAAACGACAATTATTTTCAAGATTATGTAAATTGATATTAGTCTATGGCGCAAAAGTATGGCTTAAATTAACATCTATGATTATTACAACAAAAATTTATAATTTTATACCAGATATTTTTATATTGAAGTCATAGCAAATGTTGCAAGAGGTTGTGTTGTGCTTAGATTGACTCCTTGGTCGAAGTGTTGGCTAAATATGTGCTTTACCCTGTTTATACCAGAATTTTTATATCTACCTTGCACTTGATTACATGTTGTTTGTTTGTTTTTGTTTTTTTTGTTTCGTTTTGTCTTTTTTTTTTTTTTTTTTTTTCTGCTTTCCTAATTAAATAGGGAAGTTACTGAAGCTGAAGAGATCATTTTTTTTTTGTGAATTGGGGAATCATGAAACAAGACAGTTATATTGTTTTAGCTTCTTTTTGTAGATTGTAAATTTAAAGGGAGCCAATTTGACTTCATTGAAAAATGAATAGAAGTTTTTGTTATTCCAGTTTTAATGGAGACATACATACTTTCGCAGAATTTATCATCATCAATCACCCTTAGGATTCTTTTTATGTATAAAGTGATAAGACTAAAACAGGACTAGAAATGGTAGTAAAGTTGAAGATAGGGACAGCATCTTATGCCATCTTGTTATGTTTGATTCAATTCAAAGATAATTTATTTAATTAATTAAATTTATAATTCTAACTAAAATTAATTGGAATTCTCGTATTTATGATAATCCCTGTATCTGCCTATGAATAGAGTGTTTTTAAGGAATGTTCAAGTTTTAATATAAAGATATGTAAAATCAAATTGATTAATGGATACAAGCCAAATTCAAGTATAATTCATCAGATTTAGAGGTGGAATAACAAAAGTGCATTGAATCTTAGGATTAGTTATTTATCCTTGAAGTTAGATCTCCTTAAATGGGATATTCCTTTGTTTGCTCTATAAGAACAAAGGTAATAATTAAGGAACAAACTATTTGCACGCCCTTTTTTTTGTATATGATATAAGACTAGTGCAAAACAAAAATCCTTCTTCGGTATTTCCAAATTACTAGATTATTAATGAATATGAGTAACTTTCTGAATTCAATGTAACAATGATGTTTCAATTATGGCATACATCATTGGTAGGACAAATTGTTTAGTACACCAAAATTCTTAGAATAGCTTGAGTTGAAAGGTTATAAAGGGATGAACATAGATGTCATTATTACCATATTTCTTAAAGTGATTTAATGTAACTTTGAGATCTTGAAGCTTAAATACATGAACAACACTTCGATGTTTATTTATTAATATTTTATCTTAAAGAGGTACAAATTCCACCCTGGTATGGCCATATACATCACCATTACCTATGGAATACATTTTTTAAAATCCAACAATAACATGAAATGATACATTCATCAATAAAAAATATGCCAAGTGAAAAAAGTGGCATATTCATGGATTTTCGAGCATAAAAGATAGGTTGATTTGTGAGAGCTCATGTGGAGTCATCCGTTTGAGTTATGTGCCTATCAAATTAAATCTACGAATGTCTAGTTTTCATAGCAACTGACGGTTCATCAATTGGAGGTTTGAAGAGAAATATATGACCATTTTAGTGAGCAAATATCAGAGCTGGTGCGCTCACCAGCGCACTTACATGTCAAGAAGAGGGCCCATCACCCAAGCGCGTTGGTACATGCCAAGAAGTGCACCAAGGAGCATCACTTACTATCCAACTCGTGCCTAGCTCCACGCTTTCTCACCACTAAGCGCGCCACTAAGCGCCACACTGTCAAAATCATGCAAAACACTTCCAACAAGGATATATTCAACCTTTCACCATCATTTCCGTGTCCTAACTTCCTTAGCATATAAAAGGGGTCTTGAACCATGAAATGGAAGAGCTTTTGAAGGATGGAGCAGCCCCTAGCGCTCCAACAACATTGGTTCACTATTCTCAAGCTTGAGGAGCAAAATCTACTCAATCTTTGCATCATTCAACAAGGAAAAGGAGCTAGAGAGGAAGTTCTATCTTGAGAGGGAAGGAAAGGCACTCTTGGGAAGGAGCAAACTTCACACCAATCCCATAAGCTTTACTTTCTCTCTTTTATTTGTGTTTATTGTTGAAATATGTTGAAAGTGCATTGTATGATTGATTTTCTACTTATATTCATAAACTAATTTGTTGTCTGGGATTGTAATGCAGCCAAACTATATAGCTTGACTTATTATTTGTCATTAAAGCTTATTTTCTCCATTTTAATTTTTTATTTAATTGTGCGTAATGCTTTGAAATTAATTGATCACTAATTAGGAGATTTAGTAACCATATTGAACTTGGAAAAAGAATGTATGTGTTTAGACCATGATTAAAGTGACATGAGTAACATGGGATAGGAATATACTTGTGTTGCTTGAGAAATCATCATTGAGTGATGTCGGTTAATGAACTTGCCTTAATTAATCCACATAGGAATATAATGAGTTAGGTGAGCTTGAACATGACCACTAGACTATCGAAAGAGACATGTGATAAATTTAGCATTACTCGATTAAGGATTAGATAGAGATAGAGTGAAAATAGTGAATGATTAGATTAGGTGAATTAGTGAGGTGAAGTTGCAATCCTAGAACTTCTACCTTATTAGTTTAGTTTTTTATTTTTAATTGTTAATTTTAATTTAGTGTTCATAAGCTTGTTTCTCATTTTCGGTAGTTGAAATAGGTTAGTTTTGATACAAGTTTAGTACTTGTCAAGTTGACCCAATCCTCTTTGACAGACCTCATTCCCTAGGTGATCTATCGGCACCCTACGGTGACCCTCCAGCTAGCCCTTATGCTCAGCTAAAGGATTCCCGCAGAGCTAAGCCGTATTCTTTCTAAAACCTTTTTAACAATAGCGAAAACGCAGAGAAATTTTTCATTTTTATTTCAAACCTTTGTAAAACATTTTATAAAAATTTGGGTAGTATTCCGTTTGTTTTTCGGACTTTGCCACCTTACAAATTATAAAATTCAGCACTTCTAAAAGATCATAATTTATTTCCCCAAACTACAGAGCCTCAAGCTCTCATTTTTCAACACAACCACTGCCACACTTTCATATTTCAATTTATCAACTAAATCATATGTCATGCACCAATTTTCTTCAGAAACCCAATTTAAATCCATAAAAGGATATTCACAAAATCATGTAGCGATAATAAAATATATACATCTCTTAATATTAAACAAAAATAGGATTAGGTAATCACATCAACACTATCGTTGCGGCTACCTGGTATCGTCTCGGGGTAATTCCGTAGCTATGGTACCTGTGCCTGGGTAGGTTTTTATTTACAAAAATATAAAACATAGTGAGCTTGATAGCCCAGTGAGTGTCATATAATTTCCATTTAAATCTAGTTTATCAAATAGCCTCCCAAAAATCTTTTAAAACATTTATGCATAATCAAATACCATGATTGAATAATTGATATATCTGAAATTCATTATTCATTTAGAAACAATAGATACCAATCAAAATTTAATAAAATTCATTTCATGCCAAATAAATAACATTTAAATCCATAAGTTGCATGGTTTCCATTTCTATCAAAACATTTTAATAATGGTGGCAATAATAACTTTCAAAAAGTTTATAAAAATAAATAGGCCAACCATTATTAGCTTGCATCACATAGTACCCTCAAAGTAGAGCAGAATTCTTCATCGCTCAGACCATCACGGAATTCCACATCGATCAGGCCATCTATCCAGTTTTTACGTAGCGAAATTCCTCGTCGCTACGGAGCGGAATTCTTCATCGCTCAGGTGGAAGCTAGCAAATAACATACCTCTTACGTGCATTGGGCGACTCACAGGACTAAACAGACACGGTCCCACCCGCTATTAGTTATAGACTCTCCTAACACAACCAATGCATGCTTAAGGTACTCAACCCAAACTGGAGATATATAACATACAATCAGGCGTACCATTGGTTTTCAATTTCATCTCAATTTAAATTTCCTTTCTTATTAAATCACATTTCATATAAATCATTTCCATGATCCATGCAACAATTTCAATTTGGAATTCATTGGATATTCTAATCAATATGATAAATTTGGCATGCATTTAAAATCGATCATAGTAAAAACATTTTTATAAAAACACTCACCTTAGCTATCACTTCCGAATACCTCTCCGGAAGGCTCTAAAATGTTCCCTATCGCTCTTCCCTTGCTCTACCGGCTTACTCGTCACCTATACAATATATATACGTAAATTTACCTTCACATCAACTTTTGGAAACTCAAAATAACCAAAATTACATAATCGCCCTTAAGTGACCCTTTTAGGCGCTAACCCTCCATTTTTTATTCCTTAATTTAATCTTCGACTTTTAATAATCTCAATGCGTCTAATTAAACTCATTAGGGTCATTCAAACACTCAAGGACGCCATAGGGGTCAATTTACGAAATTGCCCTTTAAACTAGTTTATTACACGATTTGATTTCTCTTTAAATCCTTGATATTTTCTTAGTTTCCTAAGCTCTCAATTAACACCAATTCGCTTATTTTTCAACTCATATTTACTCAATATCAATCAATAACAAATTATAATAAAATCCAATTCAAACTCAACTTAAATCACTGATAAAAATCATCAACGCAGACCAATTTCGAATTGAATAACTTACCCCTTTTTTCCTCTCGCGTTGACTTCGTTTTGGACTGAGTTCAAGCTATTTTTGGGGCGTGGAATAGTTGGGTTTTCTTCTTCCTTTTTTCCCTCATGCAATCCCTCTCTCTCGCGGTTGATCTCTCATTCTTTTTCCCCGATCTACCTTCTCTATTCTAGTTTCAACTTCCGCTGCACTTGGATCAGGTTTAAGTGGTGGTTTCGAGATGAAATCAAGCTCAGTTGAAACTGAAAATGGCGTGGATAAGGTGGGTTTCGCGCGCGGGTTCTGTAGGTGGTCTGACGGCAGCTGCTCGTCGTCTTCTTCTGCGCCGATCAGGTCCGTTCACGCGATGATTCTGCATCGTTTCTACCGTCGATCAGCTCGGCTTCGGTTGGATTCTGGTCGGTCTTGGTCTGGTGCACGTCGACAGCTCCTCCTCGTCATCGTCGGTCATCGATCTTGCGCGATTGAGTCTGGTTTGCAGGTCGGCAAGCTCGATCAACTTCGGGTCAGCTTCTGCCGTCGTTCTGCTCGTCAACAGTCTGGTTCTGCCTTGCTTCAGCATGAGCTCGGTGATGGCGCTGCTCCACGACTGGTTCGACGAGGTCTGGTTCTTCTTCGTCTTACGGTTGGATCGGTAAGCTTGGACGGTCGACCGACGACTTCTTGGACGGTTGACCAAGGTCTTCTTCTTCTTCTTCTTCTTCTTCTTCTTCTTCTTCGGTCGACCGATGACTTTTTAGACTGTCGGTCGACGTCTTCTTCTTCTTCTTCTTCTTTGGTCGGCCAACGTCTTCTTCTTCTTCTTCTTCTTCTTCTTCTTCTTCTTCTAATTCCACTTACACCCTACGAAATTTTCATTCTCCTCCCTTGACTTTTAGCCTTAATTTTACTTCAACCACAATTATTAAAATTTAGCTTCAATTTAGTCCCTTTTTACTTCTTCTTCTTCTTCTTCTTCTTCTAATTCCACTTACACCCTACGAAACTTTCATTCTCTTCTTCTTCTAATTCCATTTACACCCTACGAAACTTTCATTCTCCTCACTTTTACTTCAACCACAACTATTAAAACTTATCTTCAATTCAGTCCCTTTTTACCTTAAACTTCTTCTTCTTCTTCTTCTTCTTCCACTTACACCCTACGAAACTTTCATTCTCCTCCCTTGACTTTTAGCTTAATTTTACTTCAACCACAACTATTAAAACTTATCTTCAATTTAGTCCCTTTTACCTAGGGGTGGCAAAACGGGTTGGCGTGTCGGGTTGAGCTGAATTCGATTCGATTCGTTTATGGATTCGACCAATTCGACACGAATTCGTTTAAGAAGCGGGTCGACATTTTTGAATTCGACACGAATTCGTTTATAAACGAATCACACGACACGACACAATTAATTCGTTTATTACTTGAATCCTGAAGGATCCAAACTCATTAACCCGTCAACCCGTTAATTCGTTTAACTCGTCAACCCGTTAATTCGTTTAACCCATTTAATTCGTTTATATCTTAAATAATACTTTAAACATATCCTTTATTGATAGTAATCCACATTTCACAACTGATTCAACACATAAAAACCAATCCATTAAATCAACTTCATAAAATTTCATATCATCCACATTTAAAAACCACAACAAAATAAAATCATACTTAAATACAGTGCAAATCCATAGAAATTAAAATTACATAACATTATCATTTTCCAAAATAAAACTTTATAAATTAAATTTGGAGTTAATATGGAGATGGTGGATCTGGTGGTGGAGATGGTAGATTTGGTGGTAGAGCCGTGGAGAAGGGCTGACCGTGAGGGAGAAAAGGCGACGACGTGAGGAGGAGGGTTTAGTGTCCGTGAGGGAGAAGAGGTGGTGATGGGTGACCGTGAGGTCGTGTGGGTGTGGGAGAACCGGAGAAGGGGAGAACTGAGAAGCGGTTGCCGGTGGTATGGCCGTGTGGGAGATCTGACCTGCCGAGGTGAGGACTGTCCGACCATGAGCGTGAGGTGTGGCCTTGGGTATGAGAGAACCAAAGAAAGGAAGAAGAAAGGAAGAAGAAGTGAGGTGGGGCTGCTGACAATGGGAAGAAGAAGAAGTAAGATAGGGCTACCGACAATGGGAAGAAGAAACTGGATTTGAAAAACGTGAGGTGTGGCCGTGGGTATGAGAGAACCAAAGAAAGGAAGAAGAAGTGAGGTGGGGCTGTCGACAATGGGAAGAAGAAGAAGGAAGATGGGGTTGCCGACAATGGGAAGAAGAAACTGGATTTGAAAAAATGTAGGTCAAATGTTTTTATATATATAAATGCATAATTACAACCTAACCCTTATAATATATTAATATTACAATTTTACCCCTAATTTAATCGTGTCAACCCGCAATTCATTTATTCAAACCCAATTCGATTCGTTTAATAAACGGGTTGACACGATTATGACACGAATTCGTTTAACTCAAACCCATACCCATTTATTTTTCGCGAATTCGTGTCGACCCATTGTGTCGTGACCCATATTGCCACCCCTACTTTTACCTTAAAAATTACTCGATTTTATTTACTATTTTATCTTTCCGTTTAATCTCCAATCGAGTTTAATTCAATCCCTATGGGTCTTCTATGACCTTAAGCATTTCCATAAACCATTTAGAGTCTCTAATCGATACTTAGGGACTATTCCTGGGAAACCCATACAATTTAAAAATAGAGGGTTTACACTCTTGAAAACGATATCTTATTCATCATTGTATTACTTGTGGACCATGTATACTTGCACAAGTTTCTCGTGTGTATGTCATGTGAACTCGACACGCACCTAGAAATTAGCTAGCAATCCCCATTGCATACTAGTGAACCATCTTCTTTTGAAGCAGGTATACTTTGCTTTTATATAATTTTTGGTGGCCATTTGTTTGCATTCCTATTGATTTTAAAACTTACAAGATGATTTTGATTGGATTGATAGGGAATTTATATTATGAAGTTGAAACGTGCTTGTGGTTAATGATTAAGAAATTTTTGCGGTTAAAAAAAAATAAAAAAAGATCAACATCTCATCAAAGTGCATATTTTAAATTGAAGTATTGGAGAACAATTTTTAATTTGATTGTCTATCAATAACATTTATACCACATAAGAAGTAAGTCCCCTTGACATTGATGATATAATATATATATATATATATATATTTCAAAAACACACTCCAAGAGAGCATTGAAAATGCTCTTACTCTTTATCAAACAACTAGTTTTTTCATCAGTCACTTGAACTTTACACAAACTAATTAATACGATCCTCACTCAATTCATTCACGAGTTATGAGAACTTTGAACAAAAAAGTGTGTTTTAATTAAATAATTAATGATTTTTGCTTTTTCGAAAATACATTTTTGTGGAAAAGCATCTAGCTAGCAAACATTCCAATAAAAAGCAAAAACATACGAAAATATCTCCAAAAGTACTTTTTGATCCATATAAATGTATATATTATATAAATGTGCGAGACATTAGAGATAAAAGACCGATAGATTTTTACTATTTTATGGTTTATTCTTTACCAAGACAAAACAGTTTTCAATTTTTCATCAAGTATTTAAGATGTAATATCTTTTAATTTGAAGCATCGAACAATTTGGATTAATCCACATGAAATACACTTTAAGGAGGGGTATTATGTTGGAAACATTAAATCAAGGAAAAAAATTACAAAAATATAATAATGAATGGGAACTAAATAAGATCAATTCTTTCATTTATTAAATCAACATTGCTTCACGCATGATACCTTGAAGAGTTACAAATCCAGCCTTTTACAGTCCATCTATACACATGTCATGACTACCTGTGGCTGTGGAATACATATCTTAAAATCCAACAATAACTTAGAGTGACACATGTATCAATGAAATAAAACCATTGTCTACGCCAATAGGGGTTCAAGTAAAGAATCAATACAAAAACCAGTATTGTCGTGATGTAGGATGCAAAAGCGCTCCAATAGAGTGACACCATATCAATTGTAGATTCTAATTCTTCTTCTTCCCCAGCATGAGATGGTGTTGGTGGTGGTGTTTTCGGCGCACTACAACTAATTTTGATTTGAGAACCACAAAGACCATGATTACCTCCATAATTGCTCTCATCAAAATTTGCAAACTGTCCTCCAGTAAGAGTTGGACCGGATAAGTTGTTGAACGAGACATTGAAGATCTCTAAGCCGTAGAGTTCAGTCAATTGTTGAGGAATTTGGCCACTTAACTTGTTCCAAGAAAGATCTAGACTTTCTATTTTCTTGAGATTTGAGAAGCTCTTTGGTATTTGTCCTGATAGGAAATTGTGAGACAAATTTATTGCATGAATATTTTGAAGATAACCAATTTCTGAAGGGATATTGCCTGATAATTCATTCCCTGATAAATCTAGCCCTACCATGTAGTCAAGCGTGCTACCCACATAGAATTCATGTCTATTCTTTGTCACAAATTCTACAACTAATTCTTCAAATGGAATTATATACCAATCCATTGGATCTAACTGAAGAGTAGAATTGTAGGAATTAACAAAGAAACCTAAGTCGGGCACACCTATCTCATTGACAACAGGAAATCGATAGCCAAATTTAGTTTCTTCTACCCATAAAAGCATGTTAGTAAAGCATGAAGGAATTGTACCATTAAGTCTGTTGTGTGAAAGATCCAAAATGCTCAGATTTTCTAATGTGCATAACTCATGTGGAATATGCCCCCCTAATTGATTCCCTCCTAAAAGAAGAACATGTAGGTTTGTAGCATCAACTTGATTCGGAATATTTCCAGAGAATTCATTTTCTCTCAAATCGAGTGCCACTAGTTCAGAGCTTCTCAAAAATGCACTTGGGATTGATCCATTGAAAGCGTTCTTTTGCATGTGAAGGAATATCACTGTGGAAAGATTTAAGAAAGATGCCATTGATCCGGACAACCTATTTTTTGAAATATCTAACAATTGAAGCCTTTTCATATTACTCAATTCAATGGGAACACCACCTTCGAAAAGATTATTTGACATCAAAAGAGCCAAAATGCCTGAGTTATTTCCAATCCAATGAGGAATTTGACCAGAGAAAAAATTATTGGACAAATCTAAAGCAAGTAATGAGCTGGCCTTGGATAATCCAACTTGAATCTTTCCACTAAACTGGTTATTGCCCAAGTATAAAAAGATTAATCGTGTCATGTTCATGAACTCAGGAAAAATTTCTCCATGGAAATTGTTATTTGAAAGGCTCAAGAATCGCAATGAAAAACAACCAGAGACAAGCGCTTTTGGTAACTCACCAGAGAAATTATTGCTAGACAAATCCAGCGCAAGGAGACTGTTCATTTCACCCATAAGAGAAGGAATATAACCTTCAAAACTATTTTTTGACAAGTTTAGATGCTCCAAACTCGGAAGGATGCGACTGATATTCTTTGGCAGTTGGCCATTCAGCTTGTTGTTGGAAATTTGTAGTTGAAGTAGACCATGTTTGGAGTTGGGCAGTTGCAGACTTCCAGTCAAGGAATTATTCATCAAAATCATACCTTTTAGTCTTGTGTTGTTGTTTAAAAGCCAAGTGGGAAACATTCCAACCAACATATTATGAGAGAGGTCAAGGATTTCTAAACTTTGTTGGTATATGAGAAAATTGGGAATGGCTTGTAAGTTGCAGTAGCTTAACTGTAGGACCTTCAATTGATGTGTCGGTGGCTGGGGAGACTCCTCAATTTCTAGTACTTGTAACGTATTGTTTTTGGTTGAAAATTTGAATATCTCAAGCTTGGAGAGGTTGGCTAGAGGACTAAATGAGAACAGACCTCCAAAGTTATTGTCTACAAGGGACAAATATTCAAGGGATATGAGACCAGCCAAAGCAGAAGGCAAGTTCCCACTTAATTGATTGTCTGAGAGTTTAAGAGCTCGAAGTTTTGTCAAGTTGTTGAGACATATAGGCAGATGACCTTCTAAATGATTTTGACTGAGATCCAACTCAATAAGATTTTTCAACTCGCATATTCCTGAAATTAAAAGGAAGTTAGAATTAACATTGAAAGTGGAAAAAATTAGAGTAAGGAGATGCATTTTATAAAAGAGACAATGATTTAACATAACAAGGTTTAGTGTAAAGTCATCATATAAAAGTGAAAACAAGCCAACTTGCAAGGTTTGACTTAATGCCTACATTAAAACACAAATGAGACAAACTAATATATATAAAACACGTTTTCATGGAAACGTATCATTCGAAGCATGGTGATTTGTATTTTATATTTTCTAACAAAATATTTTATATTAAATTATTATGAATTTTTAAACATATTTATAAAACTTTAGAAATTTTAATAATAAAATAATTTTGCTGTAGAATCTATTAAATTACTTAACTTCAACTGTCATTTATATATTGAAATGTCAATATATAACAAAATAATCAAAAGAGTATAAACATAAAATCATTTGTTTTATTTTTAGATTAAATAATTTGTTTTTTATAGATTTGTGACTTAAAAATAAATAACTTATTACTTGCATTTAGTTTTCTAAGAATAAATATCATTTAATTTTTGACTTTCAATCACTATTTAATCTTGAATAAAATTTGATATTATTCAGTTTTTAGAAAAATAAATTAAAAAGGAAAAAAAGAAAAACACACACACAACCTAAGCCTTATCAACCTAAGAATAATCCCACTTTTCACAAGTCAATTTCCTTGATAAATCATATTATTGCTATTAATTTTAATTGTACAGATTTCCAGCCCTCTTTTTAATAGCATTGATACTTACCTTCTAAAAATTGGATGTCCAGCTGTCTCATAATCACTTTCCAATAAAACTCTTTTACCATCCACTTAAATCTTGGTCTAGCCGTTATTAAACTATTTGAATGGCTTTCAATAAATTACCACGCGGGCTTCTTTTGAGATATTTAATACCAATATATATATATATATATATATATATATATTTCATTTAGTTATTCATTTGATATCAAAATAAATATACTTTTGTTCTAAAATTATTGCATGTATTTTCTTGTTTATATTTATTTTTTTATTCAAATCTTGCATATGTAATAAATTTATTTCATAAATTAAATATGAAATTTAACTTAAATTTTTCATATTTTTCTTTATTCTTTTTACCACAATATATTAGTTGCATAATATAAGCGTAATAGTAATTATGAATTAAGATTATCAAACTATAACTTCTATATTTAAAGAAAGATCGTTGATGCCATAGTGCTATTAGATCCAACTGGATTGATTTTTGATTTTACTTATGTTTCATGTTTTTTTCATATTTTGTTCAATCATTTTACTCTTTTTTTATTAATATATATGATATGAATTTTGTGAGATAATACTTATTATATCTCATCTAATTAGATGTATCTATGTTTCTCAATTTATAAAATGTTTTCATACGATCGAAATTCATTTTAAAAAATTTATTCTAGCCCAACCCACCCAAATGTATAATCCTGCCTACATCTACATATATATATAGCTGTCTGTCTATGTATTGATTATGGGAGTGTCAAAATACTTGAATTCATATCAACGAGCAAAGAGTTTGTAAATTCTCACTATGGTTTGTTAAGTAGCAGATTATGTAAGAGAGATATTTTTTCATAACTTTTGATTGCAAAGGAGTTAAGAGACATGTCATAGGTTATTGGAAAGATCAGAGTGTTAACTTCATTTTTATATTTTGAAACACGACCATTTAAGGTTTCAAGAGAAAGTTATGATTGATTAAGTTATAGTGGTTAGTATTCAATAAATTGCGAGATTTAAAGAGTTTTTCTTGTATTTAAGAATCTTAGTTATCTAAGTTTTTATTATCTCCTGCTTTCATATGTTTGCATTTATTTCTTAAGTTTTCTATGCTATGACTTGAGGGTCTTAATTTTTTGAAATTTTTATTGGTGGGAAGCATTATTATTATTATTTTCTTGCTAGTTTATATATATATATATATATATATATATATATTCTCTTTTTAATGGAACTTCTTTTTGAGATGTTCTTTTGATCTCTTAGGCTTGCTTCAACTTAGAAAACTAAATATATGTTTAAGAGGGGCCAAAAACATAGAGTTAACCTTTTAACAAATTTACAATTAAATTAATCACCCAAATCCAATCCTCTAACTCAAAATCAATGCTTTAGTTAATTAATTATCACAGTAATATAAGAATTAATGGTAGTATCTTTAAATAAAAATCAATTTCAATTATAACTAATAAGGAAGACACTATTACTTGTAAAATCTTCATATTACCTGACTCTTGTAGAGAGCCACTTATGCCATTATCACTTAGATCCAAGAATTTCAAGTTTCCCATATTCGTTAATCCTGCACCAATATAAAAAAAAATAAATAAATAAATAAAAAAAAAATTGAAACCTAGCTAGATAAGAAATTATTAATAAAGATGGTACCTTTTTGGAGTGTCAGAAATTATCCTTGAGCATTAATCTTGGTAAAATATAATGTGATGTTCTCATAGATTGATAAACATAATAAATTAGAATTTTAGGAACAACTTGAAAACTGTTGTAGACACTAAATATTTATTATCATGTTTTGAAAATGAAATATTGCTCCAGAGAGGAGGGTGAAAACATAGTGTTATTTTTCAAACAAATTCACACCCAATCCTCTAATAACTCAAAATCCGTGACTTTGTTAATGAAATATGGCGATAATATAAGAAACTAAATACACAACTTGTGTTCCTTAGTTGAATTTAATGAATTTATTATGTCATGCTAGTTGTGTTTCCAAAAGAAAGCTAAGGTTTATCTTGTAGCCAGAAATATAATGGTATAATGTTCAAGTAGAATTGAGCTCCAATTTTAACCAATAAGTAGTAAATGAATGCTTGTAAAATCTTAATATTATCTAGCTCTTGTAGGGAGCCCCTTATGTTATCATAACTTAGATCCAAGAATATCAAATTTTCTAATCCTCCACCTGGAAAAATAGAAACAGCAGAATTTGAACATTTGATAAGAAATTATTAACAAAGAAAATCTTTATGAAAACATATCTTGTTTAGGGTTGAAATCTCTAAAATTATTTCATCTCAAAATCAAAGTAGTCAATAAAGTGATTGTGTTAAGGTATGATAAGATACTACCGTTTAAGTAATTACTGCCAAGATCTAAGATCTTCAATTGCTTCAAACTCCTAAAGCTATAATGGGTTGCAAACGACCGAAATATGATGTTCAAACTATTAGTGTCTTGGTAATCAATTGATGAATTATTTAGTAAATGAGTGAAAGATGAAGATAATATACCTCTACTGTCAACCCAGCCTTCAAAATAATTGCCAGACAACTCCAAGATTTGGAGCTCTTCAAACGGTTGAAACAAGGAAAAATTAAGAATTCTAGTTCTTCCATAATAGGAGTCATAACTGAGTAAGAGATCCATCACTCGGCCAGTGGTTGTGTTGCACGCAACTCGATCCCAACTGCAACAATCAGAAACTCCGTCATCAGCCCATGATTGAAGATATTTATTTGCTTCTATATGGACTGATGAGTTTATCAAGAACGACTTGATTTCCAAGAGAGCAAATCTTTCTTCTTCCAAGCAACCTTTGATTGCTTCCATTTGAAGTGCTAAAGCTATTGCAAACAACAAGGAGAATTTAGTGAAGAACCTCTCCATATTGCAATAAAAACCCTTGTCAATCTATAGCTTTACTACTCTATGCTATTTAAAGAAGTATATACGTAAGTAATCTAATTAAAATTCAAAGATTTCTTAAAAAAAAAAAAAAAGAAAAAAAAAAGAAAATCGAAACCACTCAATGCCTTCGGGAAAGCCTAAAGAAATTTCAAATGAAATTGATGGCATGTGGACTGCACTTTATTTTGTTTTGTTTTTTGAATTAAAATGTAAAAGTTGGAAGCAGTGGCGGAGGTACGGGTTGCGCCACAGGGGTCATGGCCCCCCAACCAATCAAGACATGTATGTACGCTACAAAAGCTCTCTTACTAGTGTTTTTGTTTGACTGTCAGTTTTTTTTTTTTTTTTTTTTTTTTTTCTATTTCACATTTTCATCTTTTTGATTTTTGTTGTTATTCAAGTCGTGTCATCTGGGCCGTTTTGTTTGACTGACAGCTTTTTTATTTGAGCAGCGATATTTGCATGTACACCCCTAATTTTATATATTTTCAAAATTTCTAAATTACCCATCATCGAAAAAAAAGAAAATGTCTATATTACCCTTAAAGTAGATTATTATTGTTTTTTTTTTTTAAATTAAAATAATTGATGGATTTAAATTCTGTTTTAAATAAATATAGGATTCTAGTTGTTTCTTTGATGATAAGTGTGAGAGCAGACTTTACATTGATAACCTTGATCTAAATATAAGAGTAAGGAGAATTTATAATGTTAAATTATTTGTTCTTGGTTGCAGAAGTATTATTTTATATTTTTATTTTTTTGGTTTAGTAATATTCAATGTTGCTTTTCCAGGGCTGTAATCAAGAACAAATTGAAACCTTTGGAGGAGAAGAATTACAGTGCAAAGAAGCAGAAGCAAGGTGACGATGCCTCTTTTAACAGTAGCAGTCTTGATCATCCATCCAACCAATGAATCAAAGATAATAAAAAACAAGATATTGAAAACAGTGCTGAGTGATCTTTAATTCAATCACAAAATTGTAACCATTTATGCAGACCAATCCTCAATAATCTTGATGTACTACAACATTTTGAATACAAACTGATGGTGAATTAGGGTTATTGGTGTTGGTCAAAATTAGGGTCACAGAACACAATTCAAAACTGTTTCTACAAGTAGATTATAGTACAATGTAGAATATTTCTGTATCTTGGAGTCTGTATTTGGAGAAATAGGGGGTTTCCCAAGACAAAAGAATTGATGGAGAAGCGGCTTGAAAGGGAAACATGAAGGAGGCAACAGTCTCCATTAAAAAATTATGGTGAAGGAAGGCTGCTGCCCAGCACATTTATTGTTCTAGTCTAATGATTTATAATTTATTTATTTATGATATTATCTTAAAATAAAAAGGGTATATTTGGTAATGTGTGGGGTGATTTTATCAGACATTAGCTACTAAAACATTTTAATGGGTTGCATAGACAAAAAAGGGGTTTTCATACAATTTTTAAGGGGTGCAATGCTTTTTATTTTGATTATCACAGCTTTTGGTTTTTTCTTTTCTTGAACTGGTTTTTTCTTTGTTAAATCTTTCATCTGCTTCCCATTTTTATTTTTATTTATTGGTATTTAAGTTGTTTCCTACCGATAGTTTTCTTTCTTAATTGTTCCCTACAAATACTATATTTATGGCAAAGTTAGTATAATGCATTCGTTTCTTAACTGTAAAACAATATTCAACAATAAACCATTTCTCTCTCTCCCTCACTCTCTCACACACACACACATATATATGCTAGGGCAAGAGCTGCTGCTCCTCGCTTTGGCGATTAAACAACGAACCCGGTGTGGACTATGCCAAGTAAACTTAAAGAGAGAGCTTGTTCCCGTAATCCCGAGAATGGAGCACGTGTTAAGAGCAGTGTCTTCTTTTATTATCCATAAAGATTCTCGGTAACAGATATTTTGGCTCTCGCATCGATGAGGAACGTAGCGAAATGCGATACTTTATGTGCAAAAAAAAAAAAAAAAACTAATAATAATTAATAATAGAGTTATTTAAAAAATAATAATGATGATGATGGAGAAATCTATGAGAGAATTCTTTCTCCATTTTTGAAAAGGAAAGCAGCCGCGTGGAATACAAAAAAGGCATAGAAAAGTAAACGCAAAAGAAAATTACTTTTTGACCAAGGTGGAAGTTGGACTACCCACTAACCATAGCTTTTCTCTACAATGACGTTAATATAACCCATGATTAATATAATATTATTAATGATATAATTATCTAATAAAAAATAAAAGACCAAGAAACAATAATTTGTCTCAATCATAACATTCAAAAACTTTATCCTCCCTACAAGCAGTGATATTTATACTCCTTTAAAACTGTACATACAACCTCACCTTTGTTACCTTCCTAAAATGTAGTACATCTTTCTAGAAAAAAACTATCAACCAATTATACTGTGTTAAAAATATTCTAAATAATTAATACAATGGTGCTCTACATCACCATCAGTTGCCTATCAATTAAGACCATGAGAAATTAGGCTACATTTGGCACCTTGAATTGTATTGTACTATTTAATTTGATCAAATTATTTTTTTTTGAAAGATTGATAAAATTAAATTTGATTGTGTTAAACTAAATTATTCTAATAAGATTATGTATTTATCGATATTTCATATTAAATTATATTAAGTTTTCAAAAATTTGGATGTGATATTTATTTTTAAATAATTTGTAAAATAAAAAATATTATAATCTTTAGAATTAAAATTAAGAATAATTCTCTAGTTTCTTAGAAACCATTAATTCATGCCACCCATTTCCAACAAGTCTCACCATAGTGGTGGTGTGTGTATATATATATATATTTACAGCTTTGACATTTCCTACTCTACAAATAAAATTAGAACAGAGTGTTGTTTGCTAGAGTGTAATGTTCACGGTATAGCCTTGAAAATAGAACCGCGTGTTGTTTGATTTGAAGAGTTCAATGAATATTGAAAGTCGATGTTTGGTAGTATAGGTCCACTGACTTCTTTGCTGAAGTGTAACTCTCAAGGTATATATTATCAATGCATATACCTTGAAAATTAGAGCAGCGTGTAATTTCCAATGCAAAGCCTTGACATTTCCTACTTTACAAAAGAAAATTAGAACAGTGTGTTGTTTAGTTTGAAGAGTTTGATGAATATTAAAAGTCAATATTTGGCAGTATAGTGTTAGGCATTGTGCCCTAAGAGCATTGTAATTTGTAAACGTTTAAATAAATTATAATAAATAAAGTTTATTTTATTCAAATTAATGTGCATTTATGAAATGTTTGCTTCATACGAATATCATGTAACATCTATGATTATTTATGTAGTCTCAAATTAAGTATATAAGTGTTATATACAAGAGGATTTAGTTTGAGATTAGTAATCAAAAGAGTTCGTAAAAAGCAAACAAAGCTGGGTACTTTGTTTGCAGTAAATCTATAGCTGCGGTCCATTTCGTATTTGATACGATGATCTTATCCGGGATTGTTCATATGGCGATATGAAAATGGAGGCACTTATATAATAAAGATTATCTAGGACTGGACCTCGATAAAATGAGTTTCTTATTAATATCCGTTAAACAAAGAAATTCTTATTTATCGATTAGATGATCATATATGGATTGATCTTAATCCTGAGTGTTTAATGGACTCCTATTTGTTAGGTCATGTATTTTGATTTACATGGGTGAGACTGTTATAGATTTACAGTCAATATACTTCGTACATTGGAGATGTGATTTAATAAGTGGCTGGGAACATTCTACACAATAGTGGAATCCACTCATTCTTGCGAGAAGTAGATGAGTAATTCCCTTAAGTGTTGATTCGGGTCTTGAACAATAAGAGCACTCAACTTTCTGTTTATGAGTAAATGGAAAGATAAATTCATAAGTTGTTATGAATATATTGTTCATTAGAGAATCAATGGTACTTAATGGAACAAGATATAATTAGAGAGGTGTAACGGATTTTAATAACCTAGCTCTAATTATGAACTACTCATGAAGGATCAAACCATATGAAATGATTAAATCGATGGACACTGAAAATTCAGATTGTGTAAAACATCTACAATTTTGAGAGTGCAACCTTAAGTTTTTAGTGGAGTAACTTTAAGGTTAATAATAGTGAATTATTAATTAAAGAGTTTAATTAATAATTCCAATATTATTGAAGCTGAAATTGTAGGTCCATTTGGTCCCCTTGCTAGCTCACAACCACATAAAGAAACAAGTTGAAGAATATAATTGGATTGTCCGATTATTGATGTACATATAAATTTATGTACATGTTCAAAAAAAAATATTTAAATATTTATAATTATTTAATTAATGGTTAATTATTTAATTATTTGTAGAGGTCATGGGTTCAATTATAAATGATGTCATTAAATTAATTATGATTTAGAATCATTTAATTTAATGAAATAATCATTTAATTAATTAATGGAAATAATAATTTTATTTGGAATAAGATTCCATTTAAATTATATTAAAAGAGTTTTAATTTAATGAGAATTAGATTCCATATTAAATTAAAAGAATAGAATTCTAATCCAATAAGGAATTTGATTCCATATTGGATATGAATTAAGTCTTTCAATTTAAATAGGAATTTGGATTCCTTGTTAAATAAGAAGTGCCCTAGTTTACCAATATATATAAAAAGATGTTTTTATGATTGGGAATGGTAGTGGTGATTGAGAGAATTTTTGGCTACTTGAACCAAAAATTTCCATTGATTAAAAATCACCTAATAACCATCTACTTCAAAAGGATCTTCAAAAGATTGTGCCCACACACAATTTTTTTTGTGAAGAGTCATAGCAAGGAAGATTAAGTGGTGAAGAATCTGCGAATCAAAAGAGATCAATTCAATCTTCATGCAATGTAAGATTCGATCTTATGAATTAATTATTGAATCGTTATTACTAGTATTGATTGGACATGTTTTATTTGAAAATTTTTTAAGATTCACGTTTCCGCATTCGAATTAAAATCGAAATTTTTTTTCCTGCATATAGGTCCATTGATGTCTTTGAGTAGAGTGTAATTTTCACGGTATAGCCTTGAAAATTAGAACTTCAGATTAATTTTTCTTTTTCTTTTTTACATTCATAACTCCTTAAAGATCTCCTTTTTCGTTTTTGCTTTTGTTTTTTTTTTTTTTTCTTCATACTCCAAAGATTTCATTGATTCCAAAAAATGATTGGTAATCAAACTTTCAACTGAAAAAAAATATATGGATTTCATTGAAATATCAAAATCAAGGATTTCATCAAAATTATTTCCAACAAAAATAATCACATTAAAATTTATAAATGAATTATATTATAATACAATTGAATTTTCCTTTCTCAGTTTTTATAGGACTGATTTAATTTTTTATTATAAGTTGAAAATATAGGGATGAGTTGTTTACTAGTTTTTGTTGGTATATGGTAAGCTCCTTAAAGTTTGGGAGTTATATGTGTTTGTTATTTTTGTTTTTATATTCTAAATCTTTATGATTATGTGCAAATATTTATAAATTTGGTTAAAATAAAATTGAAGTTTTTGAATTGAAGTGTCTTTAAAATAGAAGTGTTAAAAGTTAAAAGAGGATAATTTTCGAACAGAATTAAGTGCTTTTAGAATTCTTTTAGTTTTAAAGTAGGATGGAGTGTTTTTAGAAAAAGCAGTGTGCAAAGAAAAAATTGGATCGAAAGAAGAAAATCTCTTATATAATATTATAAATTTGAACCATAAACTGCAAATTCCCTTTGAAAGCCTTGCTAAAATTTGATTTTACGTACAATGATTTTGTCCATCGAACTTAAAATCATTGAATTGGTGAAATCTATACAGTTTTACTATATTGGGAATATCAAATCTTTATGTAATTTCTTTATCACATATTTTTTTTTCTTTTACAGATTGTTAACAAATTTAAATATATATATATATATATATATATTACAATTTTATTGTGATTGGTGAGTAGACAAATCTCTTTATGATGATGCGCACCTAATAATAATAATAATAATCATAATAATAATATAAAAGAATTACATCTTAATACTTTTCTGGTAAAAGAATTACTATAAAGTAGCTAAAGGCCGTTCCATGATTGACATGGAATATTTATATAGTCTACACCAAAGAAATTTCACATGCATTACGAATTATGATCAACAATCTCTTTTTCTCTGTCTATATAAATTACGCTTGAAGTGAATGATGCTATTTGTTTGTATTAATTATAAACTTCTAAATAACTTGTTAACTGAAATCACACAGCTATGTAAACAAATACAAATCATATAAGAAAATATATTAAGTGACAAAGATTTATTTGACGTAAAACTTATATTTAGGAGTCAAGCTCTGAAAATTCTTATTTTTTGTGGTGGCATATGCTGCATGATATTAAAGTTTAATATTATAAAGTTCTATATAATTCAATCTAATTTAATATTATGTATTGAGTCAAACATGGATTAGACACTTAAATTTATTATTTAATAAATTATAGTTATTTAGTAATCATCGAATTAATAGACTAATTTTTTAATTTATGAGACTATCTTTTGATATATAAAGTACTTCTGAAAAATACATAAAAGAGAAACAAGTAATGTAATGTAATAAAGTAACAAGCTACAACACTATCTTGATTGATTTGAAGGCTTCAATGACTTACTAAAAAATCAACTTTTGATAGTTTAGGTCTATTAGTACATATCTTGGTGATGAAGTATCTATTAAAATTCAAGGTATAGCCTTCACACTTCTAACTTCGTAAAGGAAAGTGAAACACTTTGGTCATACCGTGTGGGTTGGTTTAAAGTGGACAAATGGAACACCTTTGATTCCAATACCATGCCGGTAGATTTAAAATAGACTTTGACGAACTTTTAAAATCAACATTTTGAAATATGGGTCTATTGATGCTTGGAAAATGTAATAATGCAGCTTTCCTAGTGCCAAATTTTTGTGGTATAACGTCACACTTTTTAATAAAAATGATTGAGTATCTATCTTGACGCTAAGAGGTCAATGGTTCAAGTTTTATTCTTGTCCTTAAAAACATAAAGTGTTGGTTATGAGTTTCAACTTGGTAGAAATTGTCCTCTCCTTAGTTGTGAAAGTAGTTATTTGGAACGCACTATTAATGATCAATTTCAACAGGTTCAGACAATTCTCTGACCCGTTAGGTGTTAGCATTTAAAGAAAAAAAAAAAAAAAGGAATTCATGGTATAGCTAAGATATATTTTGCTATGAAAAAGAAAATTGATACACCTTGGACCCAAGCCAATAAGTCACGAGTCAATTGTAGGCCTATTGGTGCCTTGACGAAGATGTGACAAAGTAGCTTATTTAATAACGTGTTTGAGAAATATCAATGAAGAACCAAATAAGAGCTAGCAGTACCATGTCATTTAATTTGGTTGGAACGCTTCAACCAAGTTTGGGCATTATGTTGCCGAATATAGGAAAATAAAAGTAAAACCAAGTTACGAGGACAGTGTTGTTTGGTTTATAGACTTCAGTGAATTTTAAAAATCAACGTATTGTAGGTCCACTGGTGTAATGGCAAAAATGCGACAAAAGATCTTTCACAATGCAAAATCTTCAAGATAAGGCAGGGAAAGATGTATGAGAGGGTTGGCTCATGCTGATTTGATTTTAAATTGTTATTATTGTTACTTTTTAAAGTTCAAAAGTCTATTATGATTTATCAAAATTAACATTATTTATACCGTCTAATTATTTATATTCATAAATGAAAGACAACTAAACATACAATTAAAAAATAAAACTATCCACATAAGCTATAAAATATGAGTTTAATAAGAATTAATCCCAACCTCTTGGAGGATGTGGAAGAACACAACCGTGTATGCTTAGTGGTAGTGTGTTTGGGCTGATTTTTTGAAAACTATTTTGAAGTTGAAATTGTTTGAAGTTATTATTGATTAATAGCAAACTTATCTAATTATGGTTTATGTTTACTTCACAAATCTCAAAAAATATGAACTAGATTTGCAACAAAAACACAATAAATTATGTAGATTTATTTCTCAATATAATGCAAAATTTAAAACAAACATATATAAAAATATATTTGAAATTTAAGAAGAAAAAAATTTTGCAAAAGATATTTGATTATATAATTACAATATTTTTATTATAAAAATTTGTTTTGTATAAATATAATATATGGAAGCCAATAAATATTTATTTTTTATTACTAATATGCATCCCAGCCATATATATTGTCACTTTTATTTTATTTTTATTGCAGCTTTGTTTCTTGGAAGCAATTTTGTAAAATAATAAGATTGACCTTATTCTAAGTAATTAAAAAAATAAAATAATATAAAATAACAGAATACATCCTAAATACTACATAGTAGCAGAGGGAGATGGGGGCTCAGATCATGGCCCGCCTCCTTAACCAATAAGATTTTTTTTTTTTTTAATAATTCAATTATATATATTAATTACATACATTTTTATCAATTTTAGGACAGTTTATCTAGATTTTAATTTCGATAGTTTAATTATATATTCATTATATAAATATTTGTTACTAATTTTGGGAGATCTAATTTATCTAGATTTTAATTCTTATATAGTGATACATGATTTACACCTTTTTATTGATTATCTAGTTATAATTTTGTATTTATTTTTATATGTATTATTTTGAGTTTTTATTTGATGAGAATTGTAAGTAGGGAGATCCTATTCCCACCCAAAAAAGTTCTTCCTACACCCTTTTTTTTAAAAAATTTTTAATTATTATTATGTTTTTTGATAAGGTTGTTGGTCAAAGCTAACATATTATTAGAAAAAACAAAAAGCCAAAACAAAATAAAGAACAATCTCTAAAATATTACAACCAGGCTATATGAAGGGAAAAGACAACGGAAAATTCATTTGAAACCGAACTTTTGTAAATCAAACTCCTATAATAGACCTCATTAAAAACCTTATAGGAAAAACTCAGTGCGAAAAACCCAGTAAGGAAAAAAGAATGTCCACCAGCAAAGCCAAAACTAACTAAACCGATAACTACTTTTACCAAGAAAATCATCAAAGAGAAAGAAACCCAAAAAAAACTGAAGCTATCCACCACCAAGTTGAGCTAACAAAGAAAGAGAGCCAAAAGCTAAAGCATTCGTAATAGAATTTTTATCACGATATATATGAGTTACCATGAAATTCATATCTTGCAAGTTAAATTATTGATACATTCTTACATCAAATTACTTGTAAAGACATAATTAAATAATTTCAAAATACCCTTAAAAAATATTAATACTCTTGTAAAACATTTTTACTTATCATTTATATCATTATTTCTACAACTCTTTTACACTTTTATTATGAATATCCTATTAAATTTGATTTCTTGAGGACGAATTATTTTGTTAATATAGAACCGAATTCTCTTTAAATTGATAATTTAATAAATATTTTACATAAAACTTTTTTAAGAAAAGGAATAGATGTTATATATTTATTATTTTATTTGATTCACAAAACTAGTGTTTATTTATACATTAAATTTTTAATACCATTATAGTAGATGTTTAACTTTGATTTTAATAACTTATTTTTCTAAATATTAGTAAATTTGTTTTATATTCATTTAATATTAAATTTTCCTTTCGGCTCCTTCAAAATCAAAATCCTGACTCTGCCACCTGAGACTATATTTGATATAATGTCTTTTCCTTTAGTTTTTGTTATGGTTATAGCGCAGAAATGTATGCATATATACATATATATATATATATATATATATTCTCTTTGGTTTCTGTTTAATTTATAATATAAAAAGTTATGCAATAATTTACAGATAGACTACATGTACATATACAATTTATCATTGATTTTTATTAATAAAATCGTTTTTATTTTAAAAAATATAAAATTCTCTTGTAATCATTTTACTGATCATATTATAGGGGGAAAAAAAGACAAAAAATCTTTTTGGTTTCACCCCTACATAGTCTTGAAATTTTTTACTCTATGAATAACATTAAAACATTTTGGTCCCAACATCATGTTGTTTGGTTTAAAGACTTCGTCAAATTTTAAAAATATAACAATACATCTTTCATTTTTAAGGTATGACCATGAAATTCCCTATCTAAAAGGCAAATTGAAACACTTTGGAATCCAACGTAGATATTATCTAGTTTTTACAATTTTTTTTTTTTTTAATGATTGGGATAAACCCAAGGATCAATCGACACCAAATAAGGTTTGATTCTATGGCGTGGGCAGGGGGGTGGCTCCTTTGTAGGAGGAAGTATCCTACACATAAGTGGGGAGGAGACTCACACAAGATGGGGGGACAACCCGCACATTTTTATATGGTGGGGTAGCGTCTTATTAACATGACTCATCTCTACTCTTCTCTTGAGTCCAAGAGAGTTTCGTAAAAATTGAGGTCTTTTTTATTGAAATCTGAATTTTACTGAAAATCCTTTAAAATAATATCTTAAATCCGATGGTCACTTTGATCAAAATATCAATTGAACAAATAAAAAATCTACATATTTCTCGTGTTGGACCCATATACTAAATAAATAAAATATTTATAAAATACTTTGGAAATAATATTTCATCTGTAAAACTATTATGGAAATACATTTATAAAATCTGATAAATAAAAGAAATAATATGCACAAATGCAATTGTTCATCATTATGTGACCCTTCTCACGATCTGCAATAATCTGGACAAACCTACAGCGGATACCTAGAAAAATGGATTTTGAAAAAGAGTGAGTGTTAACACTCAATGAGTGGATTTAACTTTTCATAAAAATATTTTTATATAAAACATAATATATTTCTGGTAACAATAAATACTTTTCAATTATTCATATAAATTCATATCTAAAACAACAAAACTGAATTTAAATCTAATCTGGTAGTAAAACTAAAAACTTCTTTATAAATCATCTTTATAACTTTAATAATATAAAATCCAAAAGTCTATAATCTGTAAAACTTTTATGAAAATTTCTTTCTATAAATCTAGTGTTTTGTAAATCTCTTTCCCCATTGATCAAACTCAAAATATAACATTTGTAATTTGAAAATTTACACCAACTAGTATCCAGGGGAATTTGTCATACATGGTGGAGATACTCAGCATACATGCGAAACGAGGGATAACATCTGTCATATATGTGTTGGATGAATCTAAGACTCACACATATGTAGTCTATCTGACTATTAGAGGGGAGGGTACAATTCTGGTGTTTTGAAAACATTTTTATTTTTCTTTTCTCAAATCTTTTTTGAATATCCATATAATTTTGAATACCTACTTTTATCAAAACAAAAATCAATATTCTTTCTTAAAACATAAAATCATATTATTTGAAACATTTTAAAATTTTTCTAATATTAACTCAAGTTGAAAACATAAAGTTCTCGCTGAAATTTCTTGTAATTATACATATATACAAATTTGTAACAAATTTTCATCTCAATCGTAAAATATAATTTATAATCTATAAAAATCAATTAACTAAATAAATAATTTATTTCCAATAAATAATTAAAACTAAGATATAAATAAACATAATTCAATCAATTTAATTAAAATAAAACTATTCACTCATATAACTTCTTTGCTTATTTCTGGATCTAAAATGAGTTTTCACCTGATTTCTTATAATCCTAAATCCATCCTAAAATCACATTAACCTCATGAATTTAGAACTTATAGAAATATTAATTAATTTCCTAGATTCCAAATCTCAATAAAATAAGAAAAAAAAAAACACTTATTTAGATAAATCAAACACCAAATTATTTAGATCACCCATAAAAATTTTTCTTATTTTTTTCTTCTCCCTTCTTCTTTTTTTTTTCCATAAAAAATTTTGCCATCAATTCTCATCCTTATCTTTGACTTTTCTTCTTTTTATTTTTATTTTTTTTCACAATTGTTTTAATTATCTCAATTTACTATTGAAATTTTGTCTCATTGATTTGATAAGTCATTCACATTTCTTTTGTCTTTGTAGCCGACTCATACCACCATTCAATCTCTTTTATTTTGTTTTATTTTTGTTTTTATTTTCCCTTTTTTTTTCCCTCCAATTTGACTTTTCTTGATTCTACACCCCATTTTATCTCAATCCAACTGCTTTGCTTTGATGACACATGTCCAATTTTCTAAAAAAATAAAAAGATCTTAACCCACTACCAATTGCTTTGATCGGCCATCATTTTTTATTTTGCTATGATTTTTTTTTTTTTACACACTTTTGTATATATATCTTTTATGCTTAAAAGTAAATGAGTACATTTAATAGAAAAATATCTTACACAAATTTCTAATTTAGGTTCACTTAAATTTTGAGCTCCATAAATGATTGATTGAACTATTTTTATCACTTCAATTAGGCTCTTTAATAAATTCAATAAAATTATTTATTAGGTTTGTACTTAAATTAAGCTAATATATAATTTTTATTTTGAGCTCAATTTATTTTTTAGATCCATTTGAATTGGAGCCTTACACTTATTGTATGTAGAACTTGTGACTTGAAAGTCACGAGCAGTGGACCGACCAACGACACCATTGACCAACTGCTATTTGTACAAAGAGTTTGGTTTACACCCATTATACAAAAAGAAAGAATGGACTAGAGTGGCAATATTAATACCCCTTTAAAACTGCAGATACACATTAAATTAATATTTTCTTTAATTATAGTGTTGTCCTTAAATAAAATTATTAAAAAGTTAAAAAAATTATAAATACACCCGTAGATGATGTCAATTCATTATTCAATTTTTTAAACATGTCTACTATTGTTTTTCACCTAAATTTTAAGTATTCATTAATTAAACTCAAATAATAATGATTTAAATTTAATTATTAAAATAACCATCATAATTACTATTTAAAAGTAAAATTGTGTAGTTAATTACAAATAAGTTAAAATAAAAGTTAAATATAAAAACAAAACATAAACAAATTTGCAAGGAGATTCCTTCCCTTCTTCTGATTTTATTTTTATTTTTTAATATTAATATAGCATTTGAAGTTTTGAACAGAAGACAACATAAATGATACTTTGGATAATAAATGACACATTCTTTTACATTATAACAATTAAAAATTTTAATGGAGTGTGCACATAAAAGAAGTGTAGATATATATATATATATATATGTATATGTATATATATATTATAGGCACAATTATTGTCACATGATTGATAATTAGCGAGAGGTCGAGTGTAAAGATTGACTTTTCTACCGCTTCTTCACAAAACAGAAATCACAATCATTATACTATCAACTAAATATCATAAATTAAGAGTTTAATAATCTTACCCAACCATTAAGTGTAAACCCTCTATTTTTATTATTGTACGGATTCCCAGGAACAGTCCCTAAGTGTCGATTAGAGACCCTAAATTAATTATGGAAACGCTTAAGGTCATAGAGAACCCATAGGAATTGATTTAAACTCAATTGGAGATTATACAGGAAGTTAAAAGAGTAAATGAAATCGAATAACCTTTAATGTAAAAAGGGATTAAAGTGAAGATAACTTTTAATAATTATGGTCGTAGTAAGATTAAGCTAGAAGCTAAGGGGAAGAATGGAATTGTTTTAGGGTGTAAATGGAATTATGGAGACTTGTGGGGAGGAAAATAGAAGCCAAGAAGATGTTGTTGACTTTGAAAAATAAAAGTAAAACCAGTAGCTTATCTCGCGAGAAAGAAGAGAGAAAGAAGAAAGAAAGAAAGAAGAAGAAGAAGAAGAAGAGAAGAAAGAAGACCACCGCCGGCCGACCAAGCTACCACCGCCGTTCGCCCTCGCCATCCAGCCGCAAACAGAAGACAAACTCGCAGCAAATCAGCTCCGACCGACGTGGAAAACGAGCTGCAACCGCCGGCGAGACAGCTCCGATCGACGAGAGGAGAAGCCGACGAGCTGCTCCAGCTCAACCCGCACCAAGATCAGCTCAAACCCGACCTGAACGGAGCAAAACCAAGCTGAACCGCGGCCAAGACAGCTCCTCCACGCGTGCAGATCGGCGGTGAAACCAGTGGCAAACCGCGGCGGAACCAAGGGGGAAAGAGAGAGAGGAAGAGAGGGGAAGAAAAGAGGAAGAAAACCAGTCCAATCTCAGCTCAGATCCATCTCCAAACCAGTCCAAAACCACCCCAAAGCGAAGTTAACGCGAGGAGGAATTAGGGGTGAGTTGTTTGAGTTTAAAGATTGATGATCTGGTTAGTAATAGATTAATTTGAAATGGATTTATTCCGATGTGTTGGTTGGTTAGTTTTGATTGAATAGAAGTTGAAAAATAAGTGATTGAAGTTTATAGGGAGTTTAGAAAACCAAGAAAATACCAAAGATTCAAAGAGAAACCAAAACGTGCGCTAAACTAGTTTAATGGGCAATTTTGTAAATTGACCCATACGGCGTCCGTTGAGAGTTCGGATGACCCTATTGAGTTTAATTAGGCGTATTGGGATTGATAAAAGTCGGAGATTTAATTAAGGAATCAAAATGGAGAGTTACACCTAAAAAGGGTCACTTAGGCGCGATTATGTAATTTTTATTATTTTGAGTTTTCGGAGGTTGGCGCGAGCGTAAATTTACGTATATATATGTTGTGTAGGTGACGAGCGATCCGGTGGAGCAAGGGAAGAGCGCTAGAGCGCAGTTATAGAGGCTTCCGAGAATCTATTCGGAATTTGATAGCTAAAGGTGAGTATCAAACTGATTTTTAATATGTTTTCGTTGATTTGGATCATGAATGAATATTTCATGCATGTTTGGATATTTTGATGAAAATGAAATATGATTTAAATGATAAATGGCACGGTAACTGGTGATATGATTCTGTGATTTCATTAAACGATAGTTTCTCGTTTTGAATTATTCATATGTGAAATGAATTGAAATTTGATAAAGATGAAAATAAAACCTATGGCCTACCCAGATGGTATCATATTAGTACCGATCTGGGTTGAGTACCCGAAGCGTGCATTGGTAGAATGAATACTGTCAGTATGTCACTAACTAAACTAATCACGGGAGATACCCGCAAGTTGTCATGTCAGTCAATTGTTTGAGAGATTAGTCCAATGCACGTGAAAGGTATATTATTTGCTAGCTTACCCGAGCGAGACAGTGTTCCGCTCTGTAGCGATGTAGGATTTCGCTGCATGAACCGGACAGAGCGATGTAGGATTCCGCTCTATACTAGGGTGCCATGAGGCACGGGTCACTATAGGTTGGCGGGAGCCGGATTGGTTGGCTGGACACCTTCGAGCGGAGTCGGACCATATTCGATTTATAAAAAGAAAAATGATTTTTGAATAAAAAGAAAACCCCGCAACCATAGGAGATCCCTTTATAAAGTTAATAACCGTGCAATATATGTTTTGTACTAATAATGCATGAAACTTGATTGTAAACAAATGAATTTGAACTGTTTTAGGGAGGTTTTTATAAAGCATGGTTTTAAGTGATACTATATGACACTCACTGGGTTTTTAAAGCTCACCAAACGTTTTCTGTATTTTTAAACAAACCTCCCAGGCACAGATACCATAGCTGCGAATTTCCCTGGACGACACTAGGCAGCAGCGGCGACAGTGCTAATGTGATTTCCCACTTATCTTTTTGCTTAATACTAAGTGATGTATATATTTTGTTGTATCCACATGTTTTGTAAATATTCTTTTGTGGATTTAAATTATGTTTTTGAAGTAAATTGATGCATGACGTATGACTTTGTTGAAAATAAGTTTATAACTGGAAATGTGGAAATTGTGGTTGTGATTGTGTTGGAAAATGAGAGCCTGAGGCTCTGTAGTTTGGGGAAAATATTTTGTGATATTTAGAAGTGTTAAATTTTATAATTTACAGGGTGGCAAAGTCCGAAAAAACAGACGGGATGCCGCTCAAATTTTTATAAAATATTTTGAAAATGTTTAAAATAAAAATGAAAAATTTCCCCTCGTTTCCGCTGTTTTCGAAAAGGTTGATTAAAGAATATGGCTTAACTCTGTGGGAATCCTTTAGTTGAGCGTAAGGGCTAACTGGAGGGTCACCGTAGAGTGCCAGCAGATCGCCTAGGGAAAGAGGTCTGTCATTAAGTTTACCTGTAAATTGTAGTATTTGGACTGATTGTAAGAGTTGTTATTGAAGTTAATAAAAAAACTATAATTTATGTGTAAGGTTAGTGATTTAATACGATAGTCAAACCTATTAACTAAATATTTTCTATTATTTTTTGAATTCAATTTATTCTAATTTTACTAAGTATTGATGAATACATAATACAAAGGCAACTACATTTAAAATCTCCTCTTGCATCATAATTTTTGTTCAAAGCATCCTCCCTAGGAGTGAAGACAAAATCGCCTTATGGTAACAGCTAACAAGCTTCCCACCCACCAACACCATGAACAAGAATATTGCTAAACAATTCAAAGAATTCTAAAAAATTAACTCAAATGATGTGATGAGTGATTAGTTTTTATCATATAAATCATAGGATAAGGTAATAAATGACATGGTAGGGATAAATCACGAAATTTGGTTTATGCAATTGTCTTTAAATCAATTTAGCTAATTTGCAAAACCAAAAGATGTGGTTTCCAACTCTACTGCAGAGAAGCTGTCTTACTCCTAAAATCTTGATCTGATATCATCTCACGATTAACGAAGACTTAAGAGTAATAGATTGCATGACAACTTAAGCTCATGCAATTAGATTTTTAAGATGATTCTAGCTCTCTCTTTTTTTTTCTTATTTTAATCTAGAAAAGCGGAAACTTTATTAGTAAATTAGTTAGCTAAGTTAGGGGTCGTTTATTTTTTTGTTTAAACACTGAATAGTGCTGCTGAAGACTGAAGACTGAATAGTGACTGAAACTTGAAATCTGAATGACATATTTGTTTTTTTTTTTTCCTTTACATCTGAATGTATAGTAATCTTGTTTGTTTTTTAAAGTTAAAATTGTTTGAAAACTAGTAATTTGACATTTATATCCTTTACTATTAGTTGTTATGTAACTTTATTTAATATAACACAAACACTTATAATAAATTATTTAGCAAAAGCTAAAACACTTTTATGCATATATTAATAATATTTTTATTCATAATTAAAATATGATTAATTATTATAGTAAAGTTTTTTTTAAAAAAAAAATTGTATATACATAAATAAATTATTATAGTAAAGTAAATTAAATAAAAATAAATAAAACGATATTAAGTTGAATTACTATTGTTATATATTTAAATAAAAATAATATTGAAAGAAGTATAATTAAAATGAATATGTATAATGTAAAATCAGGTCAAATTTGGAAATATGTTTGTTGAAGTATTAAAAGAAATTTTTATAATGTTAAACTAGAACAAACTAGGAAATTTATTATTTTGGGAAGGATAAAATTGGAACAATAAATTTATAAAATCATCAAGTGATTTGACATTCAGTGAAAAGTTAGAAAATATAGCTTTTTATTTTCAGTGTTTTTGGAATTGTTTTAAGTGGTTTGATCACTTAAAAAAACAAACAGAAATCACTTAATTGACATAATTCAGCACCATTAAGTGTTAAGTGTAAAAAACAAACGACCCCTTAGTTATTAATTCTTGAAAATTAGGAAAGATAGTAGACATTAGAAAAGCATTTATCAAAACATCTTCAATGCACACATGAATTGTGAAAAAATTCAAATGGAATATAGGACAAATACACAATGTGTTGAAATAAACTTCTTCCATATAATCATCACTATTCAATGCCAAGTTGGTGGCAAAAAAAAAGTAGATAGTATTAAAATGACCATCTATCTTTTGAAGCTCTGTTAGGTAACTATTTTATTGGCTAATTCAACAAGGCAATTGTTATGGTAATAAATTATTATGGCTAACAATTAAGAAAGTTTTGTGGTAAAAAAGCAAAGAAAAAACATTAAGAGAATCTATATATATCTATATACATATATATATAGTTATTATCATTTTTTCCTCTAACCATTAATGAATCGTTATTTTCTTCTTTATTAATTTAAAAAATATCATTTTACTCATTATTTTGACTTGAATTAATATTATTTCAAATGATTTTTTGGCATTTTTAAAATCATCAAAAGAAAAAATTATGATTCATTAATCGTCAAAAAGAAAAATGATAATAACTCATATATATATATATATGTGTGAGAGAGAGAGAGAGAGAGAGAGAGAGAGAAATGGTTTATTGGGATCCATGCTATGTTATTTTTATTTAAGAAATCTTATACAATAAAAGTTAAGCAAATAAAATTTTTTGTAGTAAGTGGGTTATTATTAATTTATGAAATAATAAAATCTCTTAAAATTTTTTTTAATGGAATATACTTACAAATGTGGTGCATATGAAAATTTATTTTCTTTCTGTTGGATCAATTCAATTTGCAAGCCCAAGCTCACTTATTTACATCCAAATTAATGAGTAACAATATTTATACCTTGTAAATTTGTATGTGCACCTATTTTTATGTACAACCTATTATTATTTTTTTAATGTATAATTCGTAAGCACGCTCCCCATATTATTAATACATTCTTCTTTTGTTTTTGATTTAATTACAAATTAACAAATTCTAAAATAATTAAAATAAAACAAATAAAAACTATGGGACTCCTTCCAAAACTGAGGAGAGATAATTTTGAATGTAGAGGGACTAAGGAGATTTTTTCGATTGATGCTCCGACCTGAAGCTCGAGAATATGCATCAAGGAGATTTTTCAGAAAACGAGAAAGTCCTTCGACACAGGGAAAAAGATAAAGTAGAAACCTCTCCAATCACTAGAAATTTGTAAGATAAAATAGAGATACAATTCATCACTCCATTAATCCAAGATGCCAAGAAACCCAATTTCCCCATCATTCTCTCTAGAAAGGCCCACTCCACAACATCATAAGCCTTGGACATATCCAACTTAAGAGCCGAAGCATCATCTCTTCCCCCACCCTTTCTTTTCAATGCATTGATACACTCAAAACCCACCAAAGCATTATAAGAAATCAAACCGCTAATGATAAAAGCACTTCGGGGATTCGAGATCACATCTCCTAAAACAATTGTTAGTCTATTAGCCATTGTCTTTAAAATAATTTTGTAAAAGACAATGCACATGCTTATTGGCCTGAAATCAGTCATCACTTCAGTCCTTCGAGTCTTAGGAATTAAAGTGATAAGAGTGGAGTTAACAACCTCAACCAAACTAGCTTTATTCAAATACTCCAAGCTTGCCTTCACAAGATGAATTCCCAACCAAGTTCCCATTTTTTTTTCTTTTATTGTAAGACATGAAAAAAAAAAAAAAAAAAAAAAAAAAAAAAACCCAAACAAAACCAAATAGAATCTTAACCATTCATCAATGTTGATAATTAAATTGACTCTTTTAGCACATAAAATCTCTCTTAAAATATAGGTTCAGATATGTAAAGCGGATAATTTTGTTACTATACTAAAATGTATTCAATAAATAGTATAAATGATTCTTTAATACCAGTATAGATGGGGCAAAGAAAAGGTAAATCAAACCAACCCAACCAAATCGACCTAAAATTTGCAGTTTTTTATCGGCTATTCATAGTCAATTGGATTGGTTCGATTTACTGATTAAAAAAATGACCCAACTTGGTCTTTCGTCGATTAATGATCTCAAAGTCAAGGACCGACTCAATAACTGAAAACTTAAGTTAAAATTATTATACTATTGAATAAAAAAATCCAATGAGAATTTAAGATTTATAATTTAATAAATAGTTTAACTTAAAGTGAAGTTTATATATATTAATTGATAACACTTCACCATTAACAGTAATAGTTGTTGATTAAATTTCTTACACTTTCACATGTGATCTTTCTTCTCTCTATCTCTATGCTTATATTTAATTTGTTTATTTATGGTGTGTTCACATGTTGATCAATTGCTTCAACACCTGAGTGTAAATTTTTTTAAGATTTCAAGTTGATGAATTGAAAGCTAGTTGATGAGTTTGAAACCAAATAACCAAGCCCCACATCGATCGTTAATAGCTTGTTATCATGATAGCTTCTCTATATATATCTCCTTGTTTAACAGTTGTAGAGGTGAAGTTTTAAGGGTGATAATTCCAACTTCTAAAACATCAAAGTTAATATTTGTTTAGTGGGTTTTTTCGTGTCTTGGCCCAACAGGCCCAAAAAGGCTCCAATTGAATGAAAAACCAAATATTTTGTTCGTTGTTGTTCGGTTTGAGTCGGTTTCACTGGTTAAATCGGATCAATTCAGTTTACTCAATGGAAAACCAAATATTTTGAGTTTCGATTTGGCTTTAATCAAAACTGAACCGACCCAAGTTTTGTCCGCTCTTAAATACCACTACATAATGTAGCTTGGTAATAGAAAGTTTCATTTAACATGGTAATCTCAATTTTAAATTGTACAATGTGGCTTGATTGTTCACCCAATCAATCGATAATGAAACTTTTCAATGAGTGCAGCCTTACCAATGAGGTTCTTGTTGCCTTTAACCACCACCATCACCTCCACCACCGCCACCCTTTTCACCAGTAATTCTCTCATGCGAGGTCTGTGTCCAACAGAACGTAAGCTGCTTCTGGGTTTTTGTTTTTGTGGCCTAATGTTCAAGCATGTGATAGGCTGTTTGCGGGTTTCTTTTGTTTCTGTTTGGCAGTGATTTATCTGGGTTTTTTTTTTCGGTTGGTTGATTTTTGTGGCTTGTTAATTTGGTTGTGCTTTGATTGCTGTAGTTATTTACTTCTTGTCAAGCTGTGTGTGTGTGTTGTGAGTTTGAAGTTTTAGCAGTTTTTCCTTGTTTGGATTTCATATGTTCCTTGACTTGAAGTTGGATTGTTAGGCTTTCACTTGAGTTTACTTAAGGTGGTATCTGTGTAAATTTAGCGTATTTATTGAATAATGGTAGGTATGCGAATGTTATATGATATTTATGCAAAGTTCGTGCGTTTTTTGAGTAATACTAGCTATTTCAATTTCGTAAGGTGATATTAGTTTAAAGTTCGCATTTTTTTTTTAGTAATATTAGATATTCTAATTTTATATTGGATTCATGCAAAGGTTGGTAGCAATGTAAAAGTATCAATCTACAGTGAATTGATAATGGAAAAAGATTTGTGATTAGCTCAAAAGTTATAAATTCTTGAACCAGATATTTTTACATTGAAATTGTATCAAAAATCACAATAGGTAGTACTATATTGAGATTGATTTCCTAGTCGAAGTGTCTATTGAATGTGTTTCACTCTGTTTACTGATGACGAAAAAATATACACTTATTTAATATTCTTAAATTAAGTTTTTGTGAGAATTTGAGTAATTTCTTTTATTTCAGATGAATTTTGAAGATTTTGTGCATAGTAAGGAAAATATAGATAAGTAGGTAATTTGGATAAAAAGTTAGGTTTATTTGAGATTTTTGGGAGTTTTAGTTATAGTCAAAATTTTTCGAGCGAAGAAGAATTTGATTTAAATGAGAAGATCATCTAATCAGAGTTAGAAGTTTATCTGAAAGAGTTGAAGATAGGATTGAATTCTAAAATGGATAAGAATAGAATTTGATGGAGATAAGAATCGAATTTGGAAGAGGATAAATATCAAATCAAAGATGAAGATCAAATTGGAAAGGTAAAATAAAATAAATTAAAGAGGAAGCAATTGTGAGAAGGAAACGAGTGCAGCTCGCCACACGCGTGGTGAGCTACACTGCACGAAGCCGAGCCAGTGCATGGAGCCGAGTGATGCTGGGAAAGAAACAAGCGCGCCTAGGTGCGCGCCGCTGGTGCAGCGAGAGACAAGCGCTGACATGTGGGGCCATGATGAACTGTTGCTGTGCGATGATTGCTTGCTGCGGTGCCACGAGTCCAAACCATGTTTGTGGCTGGTGGTCCCATCGTGCACGTGTCTTTAAGCGGATGGATAAGGACAAATCCGAATTCATTGCAACGAAAATTACGTTTGGGTCCCTAAAAAATCTCTGAAAAGCCCAATTTGATGCCTATAAATTGAAGGAGTTCTCAGAAGCAAATTCATCCGTTTTTAAGAGTTTTTACCCGTTGATCGGAGTGGGAGCTTGAAGACAGTGTTGAGCTGCAGCAGATTTATTCAAGGGCATTTTCAGAGCGGATTCACGGGGAGAAAAATTTAATTTAGGGTTATTATCAATTTAACTTCTCAAATTAAAAATAATATCAAATCATTACTGATTTTAAAAATATTAATTAAAAAAGTCTAATCGTTAATTAAAATAGTAACTCAATTAACAAAATAACGGTTTTATGAAATTTAAGGGCAACAAGGTCATTGAAGGTTGAATCCATAAATTGATTTCAGTTGGACCACTCAGAATGTGTCATGTGTGGAATCAAAAAACTAAAAAAAATCATAAAAATTTGAAAAACTGAAAAAAAAAAAGAAAATCATCAATCAGCTATCGCCACTTTCTCTCTCCCTCTCTCTCTCTTCTTTGAACCCAAACCTGGGTTATCACTTTCTCTCTCTTCTTCTTTTTCGAACTCTCATTACCTCATAATCTCTCACACAATCACACCCTCAGCCATCAGTCTCACACCCTCCACTACCTCAAACTCTGCTGTCACTCTCTCTACTAGGGGTGGCAATTCGGGTTGACGGGTTGAGTTGGACCCGACACGAACACGACCCGATAATTTTTAACACGACACGAACACGACACGATAAGTAAACGGGTTGAACGCACTCGACACGAACACGACACGATAAGAAACGGGTCAACACGAAAACGACACGATAACCCGTTTATTAACGGATCGTTCAATTGACCCGTTAACCCGATCCGTTAACCCGTTTATAAATTTAACCATATTTAATATATTTAAATTTTAATTCACCTCTAATAAAAAATAACATTAAAATACTCAAATACAATTCAAAACTTAAAAATACAATCATCCATATTTCCAAAAAAAATTATATCATCATTCACAAATACAATCCAAAACTTAAAAAAATAATCATCCACAAATTACAAATATAATCCAAAATAATCCAAAACATCCACAAATTACAAAGGGGCACAGCGGCAGATCTGCAGTCTACGCGACACGGCGGCAGCGGCAGTAACAAAAGGGGCGAGAAGAAGCTGCGCGACGCGGCGGCAGTAGCAGATCGGCAGTAGCTGGCGAGAAGAAGCTGCGCGACGCGGCGGCACGACGACGCTGCTGGAGAGAAGAAACTGCACGACGCGGCGGCACGACGACAACGACGCTGCGGCGACAGTTGGGTGGTCGGCGACTTGGCTGGGACGTTGGGTGGTCGACGACTCAGCGGCTGAGAGTGAGAGAAAACAGTCTAAACAGATTACAGTCTACAGAAGAGAAAGAAAAATGAGAGAGAGAGGCAAAAAAAAAAAAGATGCTAGGGTTTTACTTTCAACGTATATATAGTATTAGTAAAATTACATAAAAGACCCTTTAATGTAAAATTATCATTTTACTATTCTTAACGGGTCAACCCGTAACACGATTAAAATGATACGAACCCGACACGATAAGTTAACAGGTTAAACGGGTTGACCCGTTAATTTACCCAACCCGTTAATGCTCAACCCTAACCCGTAATTATCGTGTCGGATTCGTGTCGACCCGTCGTGTCGGGTTCCAAATTGCCACCCCTACTCTCTACTAATGCTCTGGCTTCGTCACCGGTCAGACCAATATCTCCCTCCGCCACTCTTTCTCTTCACTCTATGCCAACTCTCCCCATCCACTCTCACTTGTTCCTAGTAAAGAATGAAAGATCGGTGGCTAAGGGAGGTGAAGATACGAGTTTGCTGCCGCTCTTGGTGATCTTGGTGTCAGTGTTCTGTTGTTGATCTAGGTGGCGACGGTGGCAGTGTTCTTCATTAGGTGCTCTCGGTGGCTTCTTCATCATTCACTCTCGATGGAAGTGGGTTTTGCTTCTGGGTTCGGTGGTTGCTTCTCTCGAGATCTGCTTCTGGGTTTTGCTTTTGCATTCGGCGGCTGCTTCTCTCCAGATCTGCTTCTCTCTAGTTTCTTCCTTTTTATTGATCTGCTTCTGGGTTTTGCTTTTTGTCGAATTTTTTTTGGTGGGGTATTAGTTTTTGCTGTTGATATGTTGTTTTGAATCATTTCTAGTTTGTTTTGGTTACATTATGTTATGTGTCATTTGGGTATTTGAGGTTGCGCTCAAAAGATTGAATTTTGAATAACAGAAGATGTTGAGGAATCGGTCGAAGGAGGAAGCCAGTGATGATAGACTAGTGCGGAGTTTTTTCGTCTGACAGTGGAGTGTTTATGGTATTTTTTTGGTTTGTATTGGGTTTGACTTGTTGGTTTTATCTGGGTTTTTTAATTGACAATGGACTGTTCATGGTGATTTTTTGGTTTGTATTGAATTTTTGGTTTATGACAATGGATTGTTTGAATTTGATTTGATTTTTTTTTTCTGCATTTACATCGATTCTTCGATATACCCAAGTGCATGGGTTCACTGTTCAACAAACCCAGGTACGTGGGTTTGCTTTTTGTAATTTTATTTTTAATTTGTCAAATTTTTTTATAAAAAAGATTTTATGATTAATTAATAATAATAATAAATTTAATTTAGGAATTAGTTTAATTTAATTCAACTTAACAAATAACAAAAGTTAATAAAGATTTTTATTTTTTATTATTTTTTAATTTATTTTATTTTGGTTATGAAAGGGTAGTTTTTTAATTGATTAATTTGTTTTGTATTTTTATTTTTTAATTTTTCAATATAATAAGGGTATTTTGGTCTTTTGATGTTTTTGGCACAAAACTACTAAAATTTGGATGGAAATCACTTTTGGTTTATGGTAAAGGGTTTTTTGACTAATATTTTTAAGAAGGGGGGGAGGAGGGGTAGGGAGGGTGAAAAATTAACGTTATTTTCATTTTTAGAGGTTTTTTTTTTTTTTGGATTTTTCCCTTTAATTTATCTTCTTTCTATTTATTATGGAAATTGTTCTTGTTGAATTTGTTTCATTTGTTTCAATTATGCTGAACTAATTTTCTCAGATTTTGGCTATAATGTAACTTAATTATTATTTTAATTTATTCGATGATTCAGTATTATTTTTATAATTGATTTTTATTTTTGTATTCTACTTTATTGGATCTTAATGCTATCAATTAATTTAGACATATTAATTAATTAGATATTGTGGTCATAATGCACTCAAGAAAGGTATTATGTATTTAAAAATCAATAGAATAACATCATTCATATGGGATAAAGAGTTGTGTAATCGTGTCAGGATAATTTGTTCTTAATGAATTCAAGTTAATTAATTTACATAGAGATATAGTCAGGTTAGTTAATTTGGATATTTTTGTCCGACTATCGAGAGAGGCTTGCGAATATTTTAGAATTGTTCGATTAAATACAAAATAAAAATTGTCTTTAGGTTGAGGAGAATAAATTAAAAGAATAATTCCAAAAAACTCATTATAATTTGTGAAAATATCAATTTTATTACTATAGTTTCATTTTTGCTTAAAATCTCTCCTGATATTAAAAAAATAATAAAAAATGACTATTTTATCCCCTATAACTTCATCATCAATTTGTGACTATTGGGGGTATTGTCGTCTTTTCACACTCTTCTAAAGATACTTTGAGTGCTTTGATTAACGTCAATAGGGATTTTAAATAAAAATGAAACCATGGATTGTAAAATATATATTTTTACAAACTATAATTAGTTTTTTGAGATTATTTCTAAATTAAATGAGATAGTTAAGTGAACTTGTATGTCTAGATGCTAGTCAATTGATTGAGTTCAATTGTTTTAATTTAATTTCCTTAGTTTAATTTTCCTGCAATTAAATCAATTTTCATTAATTTGGATAGTTTTGTCTTTAATTTATTTTGGGACTTAGTGCAAAGTTTGTATCCGTCCTTGTGTGTTTGACCTGGATTTGCTATTATTTACAAAGTAGACTATGTATACTTGCATATATGCAGAAATAATCAAGCCTATTATTTTTATTATAATAACAAAAATAATAAAGTTTTTATTTTCATTATTTTCATTTACCTTGATAACTTGTAGGTTTCTAAGGTTATAATGATGCTTTTGAGCTGAATTTTCTAGGTACTACCTTGCAGTACTAGATCGGTTAGCATGGCCTTGCACTAGAAAGAATGCTGCTTCTAGAATTTGTTGGTCTACATAAGTGTTTTACAATGAGTTACTCCTAGGACACAATCACTGCCACTATCTCCAGTTCTCTTGTTCATTTCACATACTTGAGAGCTCACCTTAAATAGAGTTTTATTTGAGTTCCAGTAATTATACTTTAGGGTAATTATACTATACTTCTAGGCTAATTTGAGTTTCGATTTTCGATCTTGGATATATTCTCATGAGTTTCCTAACCCCCAGAATTGCAGGATTGGGTTGCACTTAATTTAAAAACTTGTAAAAACTAATCTGACACATTTTTTTTTAGTGTATTCTTTTTCTTTTGTTATTCCTTTACTGATGTTGGTTAATTGTAGGTTGTGCAATACAGACATAATTTCACATGTACAGCAAGTCATTTGCTTTGCTTTCCATGACAAGTTGCTCTTGGAAATGTGTCAAGGAGCCAAAATGTCCTGAAAATCGTCACTCTCTTTTATATTGAATCAACTTGTTCATTTTGTCTATAAATTATTCCTGAGAGAGAAATTATGAAAGGAGTTGCTAGAGTCTGGAGAGATTATTTTTGTTTCTAAATTGGGAGATCATGAAACAAGATAGTTATGTTGTTTTAGCTTCTTTTTGTAGATTGCAACTTTTAAGGGAGCCAATTTGCTGCTTTTTCATTGAAAAATGAATAGAAATTCTTGTTATTTCAGTTTTAATGGAAGATATACTTGTTTTTGCACAATCTGTTATCATCAATCACCTCCATGTTCTTCTTGTGTACTCTGGTAAGACCAGAAATAGATTAAAAAAAAGTAGGTATGTTGTAGAAAGTTATGACAATCCGTGGTATCTTGTTTTTTGTTTTAATTTGAAATTCAATTTAATTAATCATGTTAAATTTTACATTCTTAACCAATTAAAATCAACAAGTATTTTGTCATTCACATTCTATTATCATCATTATTCATGTTCTTTCTTTATAAATAATTGTAAACCCTCTATTTTTAAATTGTACAGGTTTCCAAGGAATAGTCCGTAAGTATTGATTAGAGACTCTAAATGATTTATGAAGACGCTTAAGATCATAGAGAACCCATAGGGATTGATTTAAACTCAATTGGAGATTAAACGAGAAGTTAAAATAGTAAAAGAAATCGAATAATTTTTAAGGTAAAAAGGGACTAAATTGAAGATAAATTTTAATAATTGTGGTCATAGTCATATTAAGCTAAAAGTTAAGGGAGGAGAATGAAATTTTTGTAGGGCGTAAGTGGAATCATTGAGATTTATTGTGGAGGAAAACATGAAGCTCAAAATATTGTGTTGACTCACAAAACAAAAAACAAACCAAGTCAGTCGCGTAATCCAGAAGAAGAAAGAAGAAGAAAAGAAAAAGAAAGAAGAAAAAGAGAGGAAGAATAAGTCGCCGCCGACCAGCCACCATCGCCGACGCGGACCAGACTTGTTGCTGTGCCATCCAGCCGTCGAGTTGGAGCTGAAGCAAGGTAGAACACGCCGCAAACCAAAACTGGAACTGAGCTGAATCGCCGAGCAGATCAGACCCGATCGGCACGGAAGAAGACGGCGACGAGCTACCGTCTGGTCACCTGCAGAACCCACGCGCGAAATCGTTCAATCCTCACCATTTTCAGCTGCAACCGAGCTTGTTTTCAGCTCGAAACCGCCACCCAAACCCGACCCAAGTGCAGCTGAAACCGAACCAGAAAAAGAGGTGGCTAACCAGAGAACAAGAAACGAGGTTCGACTGGAGGAGAGACGTCGCATGGAGGAGGAGAAAGAAGAAGAAAAAATAGTTCAAACTCCGCTCGGATCTATCACCAAAATTAGTTCAAAACCACCCCAAAGCGAAGTTAACTCGAAGAGGAAGTAGGGGTGAGTTGTTTAAAGTTTTAAGTTGGTGATTAGATTGATTTGAAATGGACTTATTTTGATTTGTTTGTTGGTTAGTTTTGATTAAATATGAGTTGAAAAATAAGTGGATTTAAGCATATTGGGAGTTTAGAAAACCAAGAAAATATCAAGGATTTAAAGAGAAACCAAAACGCGCAATAAATTAGTTTAAAGGGCAATTTCATAAATTGGCCTATATGGCGTCCGTTGAGAGTTCGGATGACCCTAACGAGTTTAATTAGGCGCATTGAGATTAATAAAAGTCGAAGATTAAATTAAGGAATAAAAAATGGAGAGTTACGCCTAAAAAGGTTCACTTAGGGGCGATTGTGTAATTTTTATTATTTTGAGTTTCCAGAAGTTGACGCGAACGTAAATTTACATATATATGTTGTGTAGGTGACGAACCAACCAGTGGAGCTAGGGAAGAGCGCTAGGGCATAGTTTTAGAGCCTTCCGAATAGTTATTCGGGAGTGATAGTTAAGGTGAGTGTCAAACTAATTTTTAATGCGTTTTGTGTTACTTGATTTATGAATGAATGTTTCATGCATGTTTGGATATTTTGATGAAAGTAAAATATGATTTAAATGATAAATGGCACGGTAACGGATAATATGATTTTGTGTTTTCATCAAACCAATGATTTCTTGTTTTGAATGATATATATGAAATGGATTGTAATTTTAAAAATATGAAAATAAAACTTATGGCTTACCCAGAGAGTATCGGATATTACTGGTCTGGGTTAAGTACCCGAAGTGTGTATTGGTAGAGTTAGTAGTGTCAGTATGTCACTAACTATACTAACCGCGGGAGATACCCCCAAGGTGTCATGTCAGTCAGATGTCTGAGAGATTAGCCCAATGCACGTGAAAGATATATTATTAGCTAGCTTACCCGAGCGAGACAGAGTTCCGCTCTATAGCGATATAAGATTCCACTACATGAACCGGACAGAGCGATATAGGATTCCGCTCTATACTAGGGTGCCATGAGGCATGAGTCACTATAGGTTGGCGGGAATCTAATTAGTTGGCTGGACACCTTCGAGTGGAGTCGGACCATATCCGGTTTATAAAAAGAAAAAGGGTTTTAGAATAAAAACCCCGCAACCATAGGAGATCCCTTTATGAAATTAAAAACCGTGCAACATGTGTTTTATAATATTAATGCATGAAACTATATTTAAATAAATGGATTTGAATTGAATTATCAAAAATGTTTTAGGGAGGTTTTTATAAAAATGTAATTTCAAATAATATTATATACACTCACTGGGCTTTCAAAGCTCACCCAACATTTTCTGTATTTTAAATAAACCTCCCTAGGCACAGATACCATAGTTGCGGATTACCCCGGATGACACTAGGCAGTCGCGGCGATAATGCTGATGTGATTTTCTAGCCCTCTTTTTGTTTGATATTAAGTGATGTATATATTTTATTATCTCCATATGATTTTGTAAATATCCTTTTATGGATTTAAATCGTGTTTTTGAAGAAAATTGATGCATGACGTATGATTTAATTGATAATAAGTTTATAAATTGAAAAATGAAATTGTGGTTGTGGTTGTGTTGATAAATGAGAGCCTGAGACTCTGTAGTTTGGGAGAAATGAATTGTGATCTTTTTGAAGCGTTAAATTTTATAATTTACAGGATGGCAAAGTCCGAAAAACAAATGGAATGCTGTCCAAATTTTTATAAAATATTTTATAAAGGTTTAAAATAAAAACGAAAAATTTCCCCTCGTTTTCGTTGTTTTAAAAAAGGATTGAGAAAGAACACAGCTTAACTCTGCGGGGGATCCTTTAGTTGAGCGCAAGGGCTAGCTGGAGGGTCACCGTAGGGTGCCGGCAGACCGCCTAGAGAAAGGGGTCTGTCAATAATAGTTTGTAAACAAAAATGATTCTTAAAAAAAAAAAAAAAAAAAACATGTTTATAGTTTGTTGCTCACTCTAAATTTTACATTAATTTTACAGTTATTTTTGTGATTGTGATTACTATTATTCTATTGATTAAGGCAGCACATTTTTTGTGCTTGTGATTGGAATGAATTCAATTGGTATAAGACAAGATAATTATGATTTCCAATAATTATTCTATGTTGTTGAGATGATCAACATTGTAACTTGTGATTGGATTGAATTCAATTGGCATAAGACAAGATAATTATAATTTCCAATAATTAGTCTATGTTGTTGAGATGATCAACATTGTTTGAAGAGATATTAGAGCTCTGAAAATTGGTTTAAAATATATATTAAAAAAAAAAATACTTTCTAAATAAAGAGACACTAGCCCAGAGAGCATCAAGTTTAAATGCATGACCAATAGTTCACATATAATTTATTTTGAAGAGCTACAAAATCCATTTTGTTATGGCCATATACATCACCGTTACCTATGGAATATATTTTTCAGAATCCAACAATAACATAAAATGATACATTCATCGATAAAACAGAACCATTGCCTATGCCAACATGAATTCAAGTAGAGAATCAATGCTAACCCCAGAATTGTTGTGACATAGGATGCAAAAGAGCTCCAATAGAATGACAGCATATCAATGACATGGTCATCATCTTCTCCAGCATTGAATTGTGTTGCTAGTGGTGTTGTTGGCTCACTCCTGCAACTTCTATTGATTTGTGAACCATACATACCAGGATTACCTCTATAATTGCTCTCATCAAAATTGACAAATTGCTTTTTGTTAGGGACCAGATCAGACAAGTTGTTGAATGACACATTAAAGATGGCTAACCAGTGAAGCTGAGTCAATTGAAAGAGAATTTGGCCACTTAATTTGTTGTTGGAAAGATCTAGACTTTCTATGTTCTTGAGATTTTTGAAGCTCTCCGGTATGGATCTTGATAAGAAGTTGAGTGACAAATTCAAAGCACGAATGTTCAGAGGATACCTAATCTTCAATGAGATATCACCTATTAGTTCATTTCCTGACAAATCTAGCCCAACCATATACCGAAGAATGCTACCCTCATAAGATTCCTCGCCATTCTTGGTTACAAATTCTAATTTTGATGTTTGAATTGAGGATGTAATAAATGGAGGATTCCTCGTACAATTGAAGAGTGAAGTTGTATGAAGTAGCAGAAACATCTTCTTCACGTATTACAAATCCAAATCCTGAGATAGGAATCTAAGAATTTTCCTCTTCTACTACCTAGTAATGCATATTAATTAAGCATGAAGGCATTGTGCCATTAAGTTTGTTATGGGAGAGATCCAAAATGCTTATGTTTTTTAATTTGCACAATTCATGTGGAATGTCCCTCTAGATGATTTCCTCCTAAAAGAAGATGATGAAGATTCAAAAGCTCATAATCAATTTGATTTGGAACACTTCTAGAAAATTCTTGTCTCTCAAATTAAGGATGGATAGTTAAGAACTTTTAAAAAATGTATTTGGGATTAATCCAATGAAAGCATTCTTTTGCATGTAAAGTTGACTCACTAAGGAAAGATTGAAGGAAGATGCTAATGGTTCAAATAGCTTATTTTTTTGAAATATCTAAATAGCAAAGGGATTAGATATTGCTCAATCGAATAGGAACACCACCTTCTGAAAGATTGCTTGACATAAAAATAAAGCCAAGAGATGATAAATTACCAATCCAACCAAGAATTTGACCAGAGAAAAGATTGTTTGACAAATTTAATAACTTTAATGACCTGGCTTTCGACATTCCATCTCAAATCTTTCCACTAAAGTTGTTATCCAAAAGTAACAACCGTAATTGAGTCATATTCATAAACTCTAGCAAAATTTTCCCATGAAAATTGTTACGTGATAGATTCAAGTATTTCAATGAAAAGCAACTAGAGGCAAATGATCTCGGAATATGGCTTGAAAAACAATTGCTTGACAAATCTAGTGTTGAAAGTTTTTCCATTCGATCAATAGAAGAAGGAATATGCCCTTCAAAACTATTAAACAACAATCTTAGATCCAACAATTCTAGAAGGATCATGCTCAAATTATCAGGGAACTGACCATTGAGGTTGTTGTTGGAAACACTTAGTTGAAGCAAACCATGTATGGAGTTGGGTAGTTGAAGAATTCTTGTCAAGGAATTGTTCTTCAAATTCATATATTGTAGTCTTGTGTTGTTATGTAAAAGCCAAGTGGGGAACCTTCCAACCAATTTATTATGAGAGAGGTTAATAAATTATAAGTTCTGTTGGAACATGATAAATCTAGGAATGACATGTAAGTTGTAGTTTCTTATTTATGTAGAGGACCTTCAGTTGATAGTGTGGCTGGAGAAAATTTTCACTTTCTAGTACACATAAAGTACTGTTTCTTGCAGAAAGTTTGAATATCTCAACTTTTGAGAGGTTGGTTAATAAGCTAAATGAGAATAGACCTTCAAAGTTGTAGTCCCCAAGCAACAAATACTCAAGGGTTGTGAGATTGGCGATGACAAAAGGTAATAAACTCCCACTTAATTTTTTTGATGAGAGTTCTAATGCTCGGATATTTGTCAAGTTGTTTAGACATGCAGAAAGTGGACCTGCAATATTATTCCTGCCAACATCCAACTCAAGAAGATTCTTCAGCTCCCATATTCCTAAAAATGAAAAGAAAAGATGGATCTATATATATTATGGTAGAGATAAATAGGAAAAAAGAAAACGAAAATAGCAAATGTAGAAAGCCCAAGAGAAAATACAAGAAAGAAATATATAATATGGAAATTCAGATTATTGGTTTTATATATCATGTATAAGTATGTATTATGTAAACAGTATAAATAATATTTAGCTAATTTTAAATTATCATTCTTACTTCATTTTATGAACAAAGATTCTCTGTCATCTTCAAGTTGGTGAACATCAAACGCATGATAAATATTTGGGCTTACCTTCATTAGTAGGCCGGAGGAAGATCCAGACTTTCTCCGCGATTCGTGATAGAGTTTGGAATAAGCTACGAAGCTGGAAGTACTTGGTGTTTTCCTTTGGCGGCAAGGAAATCCTGATCAAAGCCGTTTTGCAGGCTGTCCCGACGTTTGTAATGAGCTTATTTCAGCTTCCTAGTGGGTTGTGCCAGGAGCTTGGGGCCTTAACATCAAAATTTTGGTGGGGAACGAAGGAAGGGAAGAAGAAGATGAGCTGGGTTAGCTGGGATAAGATGTGTAAACCGAAGGCTGTAGGGGGGCTGGGTTTCAAAGACTTACGGCTGTTCAATCAAGCACTGGTTGCCAAACAGGCTTGGAGGCTACTGTTGGACCCAAACTTGCTGGTGGCTAGAGTGCTTAAGGCCAAGTATCACCCCCATGTTAGTTTCTTGAAAGCGTCATCCAAAGCGGGAGCCTCTCACTTGTGGCGTAGCATCTTATGGGGTAGGAATTTGCTGTGTAAAGGACTCCGACTTCAGGTGGGGGATGGAGCAGAGATCGATGCTTTTAATGACCCGTGGCTTCCCCGACCTACATCTTTTAAACCAATTACCCCAGCCCCTAATGTCCGGTATAAGGTGGCGGAGTTCATTAATTCAGATTCTGGTAATTGGGACAGGGTTAAGATTCAGCAAGTGTTCCTGCCGGTGGACCAGGAGATGATCTGGTCTATCCCCCTCAGTTACGGGAGCAGGCAGGATAAATGGCGCTGGCATTTCGACAAATCAGGGATGTTTTCGGTTAGAAGTGGCTATCGGGCAGCGTACCTTTCGTCTGTAGAAGGCCAGGCTTCGCCAACTGGGAAGTCTCGCTGGTGGTCCTTTTTGTGGAACATTGGTGTCCCCCCAAAGGTTAAACATTTTCTGTGGAGGGCTTGTCAGGATACTCTACCAGTCAAGGAAAACCTGGCTCGCAGGGGGATCACTCAGGAGGCGATTTGTCCTATGTGTAATTTTGGAATAGAGACGGGTCAGCATGCTTTTTTCAGTTGACCCTCAGCGCGTCAGACCTGGCAATACCTCAAAGGTAACAATTCTTTCAGCAGTCGCTTCTTCCTCCCGTCGGTGCTGGAAATTTGCTGCAACTGGTTGGATTTTGAGGATAGAGACGAAGTCGCTAAGTGCGCAATGGTAATGTGGATGATTTGGTGTAATCGGAATGCTAAGGTCAATGGGGGGCTTGTTAAACCTTCTCAGCTGATCTCTGAACGAGCACTATCGATTCTGGAGGAGTATCAGCGTGTGAAGGAATCTTCTGAGACTGGGGCTGCTGTGGATTTGGTTTCTAAGTCCAAGGATTGGACTCCCCCGAAGGCTGGTGAGCTGAAGCTAAATACTGATGTGGCGATTCGTTCGGGCAGTCAGGTTGCTGGGGTAGGGGCCGTTATCAGAGACTCAAAGGGTCTGGTGATCGCTGCGATTGCTAAGCCGATAAGGGGTTCGTTCCAGCCGGAAGTCGGTGAGCTGTTTGCCCTACGGGAGGGGCTGAAACTCGCACTTTCGGTCGGGGTCAGGGTCGCAGAAGTGGAGGTTGACGCAGCAAATGTGGCGTCTCAGGTTTGCTCGAATGTTAGTTTCCGTGGGGATTTTGATATCCTGTTAAGGGACATATGGGCTTTGTGTAATTTGGCTAATGTTCTTTCGTGTCAAGCCATTCCGCGGTCCGCGAACCGTTTGGCACACGATTTAGCCTCTTTGGCCTTATCCTCGTTGGAGGATCTTATTTGGCATCATGTCGATGCTTCGTGTATCTTCCCCGCTCCCGTTGTGTTGCGCGCGTCTTTTCGTTGTTAATGTTATCCTTATTTTCAAAAAAAAAAAAAAAAAAAACATACAAAATAGTGTATAACCAAAATCATTTCATTTTTTCTCTCTCATACATCACTCAAACTTAAACTTCTCTCATCAAAAGTTAAGCACAAACAAAAATTAATAGAGAATTTTTGTTTATTACATTTATAATTAAGTCTAAAATTTGTTGCAAAAAGAACATTAAAAAAAATTGTTTAGAAGAAAAAATGCAATTTAAAATGCTTATGTTCTCACTGGGCATTTATACTTACTCTTTTATAATCACTATTGAACAATCATTTTAATCATTTTACAGATGAAAGTACACATTGAGACATGTTGACATGCTTCTGTGTATGATGCCTAAATTATTCGTCAAAATTTGGACGCCTATTAAACTTTAAACGCTAAAAATATGTTTCAAAGGGGCCAAAAACATACAGTTTACTTTTAATTATCACCCAAATTTAATCTACTAATTTCAAAATCTGTAATTTAGTTAACAAATTGTGATAGTAATATAAAAAAACAATGATAGTATCTTTGAGTAAGAATCAATTGCAAATAAACGAATAAATGAAAAACAATTGCTAGTAAAGTCCTAATATTACCTGACTCTTTGTAGAGAGCCACTTAAGCCGTTAAAATTTAGATCCAAGAATTTCAAGTTTCTCACATTTGCTAATCTTGGATGGTTGCACCAATATAAAAGGAAAATAAATTGAAACCTAGATAAGAAATTATTAAATAATATTTTTTTTTTTGGGTGTGTTAGAGATTATCCTTTGGCATTAATCTTGGTGAAACATAATCATAAGATGTTCTTATGGATTGATAAACATAATAAATTAGAATTTTAAGAACAATTCAAAAATTGTTGTGGACAGTAACTATTTATTATAATGTTTTGAATATGAAGCATTGCTCAATAGGAGCGTGAAAACAAAGTGTTACCTTTCACAAATTTGAACCTAATCCTCTAATAACTCAAAATTTGTGACTTTATTAATAAAATGTGACAGTAATGTAAGAAACTAAAAGCACAACCTGTGTTGAATTTAATGAATTGATCAAGTCAAGCTAGTTGTGTTACCGAAAGAGAACCAAAAATTATGGTGTAATCTTCAAGTAGAAATAAGTTCCAATTTTAACCAATAGTAGAAAACAACTGCTTGTAAACTCTTAATATTACCAAGCTCTTGTAGGAAGCCACTTATCCTATTACCCTATAGATCCAAGAATCTCAAGTTTTCTAAATTCTCTAATCCTCCACCTGGAAACACAGAAACAATAGAATTTGAAAATTAGATAAGAAATTATTAACAAAGAAAAGACTTTATCAAAGCATACCTTTTTTAGGGTTGAAATCTCTAAAATAATTCTATCTCAAAATCAAAGTCTTCAACGAAATGATTGTAGTAAGATATGATAAGATACTACTAATGAAGTTATTATCACTAAGATCTAAGATCTTTATTTGCTTCAAACTCCTAAAATTATAATGAGCTGCAAAAGACCGAAATATTTTGTTCAAACTATTAGTGTCTTGGAAAACAAATGAATGAAATATTTAGTAAATGAGTGAAACGTGAAGATAATATACCTCTACTGTCAACCCAACCTTCAAAAGAATTTTGAAACAAGTTAAGGATTTGAAGTTATTCAAACGGTTGAAATAAGGAGAAGTTAAGAATTCTAGTTTTTTCATCATAGAAGATGCTAGAAAGTGAGAGATTCATCACTCGGCCATTGGTGGTGTTGCACGTAACTCGATCCCAACTGCAAAAATTAGAAACTCCATCATCAACCCATGACTGAAGATTATGATTTGCTGATGAGTTTATGAAGAACGACTTGATTTCCAAAAGAGACGGGACATCGAGAAGACTCGTGTAATGAGAACAAAAGCATACAACTTTCGATTTTTAGCTCAGTCCACAACCTAATGCGAACCCCGTATATATTGATACGACACCCACAAGCAAATTGAAACACAACCCCAAGAAAGATAATTCAGATTTAAAGAAATCTTTGACCCGTTGATTAGCGAATCAAGAACCAAAGATATAACGACGCCACTCCCAATAAAGAGATGAGAATGTGGGAGATAAGTCAAGGTTGATAAATCAAGAACAAATCTTGATGCAATTCTCAAAGTTCACAAGAGAACAATGGAGAAAAGTTAAATCTTTTATTCAATTGACAACTGATTGAAAAGTTAGGTTTAATAAGCCTTATATAGGCATACAATCCTAAACCTTATTGGAAACCAAATAAAACCCTATTTTTAATTGACTTTGACTCTTTGACTTTTTGACTTTGACTTTGACTCTTTCCTAAACACACCCATATTGGGCTTTTTTAATGACTCAGCCTCCTAATTAAAACTTAATAAATTAAACTAAATTAAAAACAATCTCATAATACAAATTAGGCCCAATGTAAATCAATTAAATAAATAACAGCCCAATTGCATTATAATCGGACACCCAAGCCTCAAGATTTCTTCAAGATTGATGTTCTTGGACTTGTTCTTGAACTTGAATAATATTTTGAAGTCTTGATGTTCCCTCCAAGCTGTCCAAGTCATGTTGTGCAAGACTCTTGGCCCAAATATCTATAACGAGCCCATTTAAAACTTTCTTCATCCTTTTAGCTCGAGCCCTCGTCATAGGTCCTCCATTGATGCTCAAAGGATCCATAGGTTTGCTTCCTTGGTTTCCATCATTCCCCCTCTCCTCAAAAGGATTTGTCCTCAAATTGGAACCTACATCAAAATCAAAAGGAGAAAGATCAGAAACATTAAAAGTAGCACTAACATTATACTCACCTGGCAAGTCTATCTTGTACGCATTGTCATTGATACGTTCAAGCACTTGGAATGGACCATCTCCACGTGGCTGCAACTTCGATTTCCGTTGAACAGGAAACCTCTCCTTGCACATATGCACCCAAACCCAATCTCTTGGTTCAAACACAATTCTCTTTCGCCCTTTGTTAGCTTGAGTAGCATATTGCTTAGTCCGCCTCTCGATATGTTGCCTAACTCTTTCATGCAATTGCTTAACAACCTCAGCTTTCTTCTTACCATCCAGGTTAGCTCTTTCCTTTATAGGTAAAGGTATCAAATCCAAAGGAGTAAGTGGATTGAACCCATACACAACTTCGAATGGTGAACAACCAGTAGTTGAATGCACACTCCTGTTGTAAGCAAACTCGACATGTGGCAAGCAATCTTCCCAATTCTTCAAATTCTTTTGGATAATGGAACGCAACAAAGCACCTAAAGTTCTGTTAACCACCTCCGTTTGTCCATCAGTTTGCGGATGACAAGCAGTAGAAAACAATAACTTTGTTCCTAGCTTCCCCCACAAAGTCCTCCAAAAATGGCTTAAGAACTTTGCATCTCGATCTGAAACAATGCTCTTCGGCACTCCATGAAGTCGAACAATCTCCTTGAAGAATAAGTCAGCAACATGTGTGGCGTCATCGGTCTTGTGACATGGTATGAAATGAGCCATCTTCGAAAACCTGTCAACCACAACAAACACCGAATCTCGGCCCTTTTTGGACCTAGGTAAACCCAATACAAAATCCATTGAAATATCAATCCAAGATTCACTAGGTATGGGCAAAGGTGTATACAAACCATGGGGTAAAACTTTAGACTTAGACTTTCTACATGTTATGCACTTCTCACACATTCTCTCAACATCTCTCTTCATGTGTGGCCAAAAGAAATGCTCATCTAACACATCCAAAGTCTTTCTAACACCAAAATGTCCCATTAAACCTCCCCCATGTGCTTCTCGAACTAGCAACTCTCTTATAGACCCTTGAGGAATGCACAATCTACTCTCCCTAAACAAATACCCCTCATGTCTATAAAATTTACCAAATGCACCTTTCTTACAAGCAACATACACAAAAGCAAAATCAGGATCATTCACATACAAATCTTTAATATGCTCAAATTCTAACAATCTTGCATTCAAAGTAGAAATCAAAGTATACCTGCGAGATAATGCATCAGCTACAACGTTTTCCTTTCCCTGTTTATACTTGATCACATAAGGAAACGTTTCTATGAACTCTACCCACTTAGCATGCCTCCTACTCAACTTACCTTGTCCTTTCAAATGCTTCAAGGACTCATGGTCAGTATGGATTACAAACTCCTTAGGCCATAAATAATGTTGCCAATTTTCTAAGGCCCTAACTAAAGCATACAACTCTTTGTCATAAGTAGGATAATTCAACGATGCTCCACTCAATTTCTCACTAAAATAAGCTATAGGACGCCTATCTTGCATAAGAACAGCCCCTATACCTATTCCTGATGCATCACACTCAATCTCAAATGTCTTAGAGAAATCAAGTAATGCAAGCAATGGTGCAGAACATAATCTATCCTTAATCAAATCAAATGCATGTTGTTGCTCACTTTCCCATTTAAAACCCACACTCTTTTTCACAACCTCAGTTAGTGGTGCAGCTATGGTGCTAAAGTCTTTAACAAATCTCCTATAAAAACTAGCCAACCCATGAAAGCTACGCACTTCACTAACATTCCTAGGTCTAGGCCACTTCCTAATAGCCTTAACCTTCTCCTCATCTACTTCTATCCCTTCTGTCGTAACAACATAGCCCAAAAATACAATCTTATTAGTGCAAAAGGAACACTTTTTCAAATTAGCATACAACTTTTCTTTCCTTAACACATCAAGCACACAATGTAAATGCCTAACATGTTCATCTATGCTCTTGTTGTACACTAATATGTCATCAAAGTGGACCACAATAAATTTTCCAATGAAAGAATGCAAAACATGATTCATCAATCTCATGAAGGTACTAGGTGCATTAGTTAAACCAAAAGGCATGACTAACCACTCATACAAACCATGTTTCGTTTAAATGCAGTTTTTCATTCATCTCCTTCTTTCATTCTAATTTGGTGATATCCACTTTTAAGATCAATTTTAGAAAACACACAAGATCCATGCAATTCATCCAACATATCATCTAATCTAGGTATGGGATGTCGATACTTAACTGTAATTTTGTTGACAGCTCTGCAATCGATGCACATACGTCAAGTCCCATCCTTTTTAGGCACAAGTAATACTGACACGGCACATGGACTCATGCTCTCCCTCACATGCCTCTTTTTCATCAACTCTTCAACTTGTCTTTGAAGCTCATTTGTCTCCTCGAGATTACTTCTATATGCTGGTCGATTTGGAATTGAAGCTCCGGGTATGAAGTCAATTTGATATTCTATTCCCCTCTTTGGTGGCAATCCATCTGGTATGTCCTCAGGGAATACATCCTTGAAATCCTGCAAAAGAGTTGTAACAATACTAGGCAAAGACAAATCAAGGTCAAAGTTAGAAAAATAAGCATCTTTGTACAAAAGTATAAACATTTGCTGCTTGGCTAGAAAAGCAACTCTCACATCGCTCCCTTTGGCATAGACACTTATTTTTTTTTTCTCACTTTTCTTCCTCTCATTCTCTCGTTTACATTCAAGTGTTTTGTCACTCTTTCTCTCACACTCAACTCCCTTTCTCTCGACCTCACTAGTGTTTGAACTCTCAGCCTTTCTTCTTCCCTCGCTCTCTTTCTTTTGCTCACTCTCTCTTATCCTCACTTGATCTTCATACACCTGTCTAGGTGTTAATGGTACAAGAGTGATTGTTCGCCCATTCATAGTAAAAGAATATCTATTCTTAAACCCATCATGTATTACTCTCCTATCATATTGCCATGGACGACCCAAAAGCAAGTGTCCTGCGTGCATAGATACAACATCACATAACACTTTATCCTTGTACCTACCAATAGCAAAGGATACTAGCACCTGTTTTGTCACCTTAACTTCTCCACAATCATTCAACCACTGTAACTTATATGGTTTAGGATGTTTTGAAGTAGGTAAACTCAATTTCTCCACTAATTCGGTACTATCAACGTTGGTGCAGCTACCCCCATCAATGATCATACTACAAACCCTATCCTTGATATGACATCTAGTATGAAAAATATTATCACGTTGCACCTCATCATCTTCCTTCACTTGCACACTTAGAGCACGTCTTGCCACTAGCAACTTTCCATCTACGGGATACTCAATTTCAACATCACTAGCATCTTCCAACGGTGGCATCTCATCATCATCGCTCTCCCTGTCGGTCTCTATATCTCCATCCTCTCTTAGGATCATAGTTCGCTTATTAGGACATTGCGAAGCTATGTGACCTCTTCCCAAACACCTGAAACATTGGATATCCCTATTCCTGCCTTGTGTTGCCACGACCTTGCCTTTATCATGGCTGTTATCCCTACCCTCCTTAGGCTTAGCACTCTCGGCCTTAGGCTTTTGTGATGACCTATCTTCTTTTCTACTCCAATTCGACTTCCAAGTGGATGTGGAACCTGAATTTCTGCCATATCGTGACATTGAACCCTTCCTTTTGAGTTGTTTTTCCACTTTCATAGCCATATGGACCAAGTCCTCAAGCTCCACATAATGTTGCAACTCAACAATATTGGCAATGTCTTCATTCAAGCCTTGCAGAAATCGCGCCATAGTAGCCTCTCTATCTTCCTCAATATTGGCTCTAACCATGGCTATCTCCATCTCCTTATAGTAATCCTCCACACTTTTGGAACCTTGGGTAAGACTTTGCAATCGTCGATAAAGTTCCCTATAGTATGACCTAGGAACAAACCGCTTCCTCATAACAGTTTTCATCTCACCCCAAGTGTTTATCAGACGTTCCTCGTTTCTCCTCCTATCTTGCACTAATTGTCCCCACCAAACAACGGCATAATCTACAAACTCGGCTGCAGCTAACTTCACCTTCTTCTCCTCGGAAAAGTTATGACACTCAAAGACCAACTCTACTCGCTTCTCCCACTCTAGATACACATCAGGATCAGCCTTCCCATGAAAAGAGGGTATCTTCATCTTAATGCTACTAAGATCCTTATCTAGTCTATCGGGCCTATCATACCATCTTCCTCTCTCATTCACATCTCTATAGTACCTATTATCTCCGTTACCTCTACCACCACCTCTAATTCTGCCCCTATTAGCATTAGTAGAAATGTCATCTCCTTCTAACTCTTCACCATGTGAATCAGCCTCTAATTCATCATTGACACCACGTAATTCCGAAGTTCTTCTTTGTGGATCTCTTTGCAATCTAGTTATGGCAGCATCTTGCCTATCCATTCGATCCCTAAAATCCATAAACTCCATGTTCATCCTCTCAAAGTGTTGTTGCATTGCCTTGAGCATGAATGATACATCTACATTTTCTCCTCCTTCCACTTCTTTACTTTTATCTAAAGACATGTTTGACACCTGAAAAGAATGTTAGTAAAGAAAATAATTCACAACACTCCCTTACGTGTTTCACTCTAGTCCTCACGTCTTTATCACTCGGCACTCTTGATTTAACTCAACACTCCCTGTCCACACTCAAACTTTTCTCACCAAGTTCTTTATAGAACTAATCGATCACAACAAAGTCACCCTTGAAATAATCGCCCTTGACAAATCTCAACAAAGCAAAGAATGCGCAGAAGGAATACGAAAGAAATAAGAATTAACAGTTAACACAAGAATGACAATGAACAGAAAGCAAACTGATTTTCAAGTAAGATTAGAAAACTGTAAAAGACTCGAATTGTAATTAAGGAAAATCAACATCAACTCACTTCAATCCCAGCAATTTATGGCGTTCAAACTTTTTGACACTTTTTTTTTTTTCTTCTAGATTTTTTTTATACTGTTTTTTTCTTCTTCTTTTTTTTTTTTTTTTTTTTTGACTCAAACTAGAACGCTCACAAACTAAATTGAAAGTAAATTGCACATTTGAACCACACAAACAAAGTATTGATATGGATCTTGAATTTCAAGAAATTCAAGAAACTCTAGAATGCAATTTCAAGACTTCAAGAATTCAGGATATTGATTATATGCGGATCCTCAACGAACGAAAGACAGAAGTTATATATAATTGTGAGTGGTCAAATTTGGCGTGAAAGTTGCAAGACAAAGAACAGAATATATATCTAATGATGGTTGTCGTTTGTCATGCACATGCAGTTCACAAGCATTTGATGCGCAGTTCACATGCAGTTCGCAAGCACAAAGAAACAAGAGTATTGATGGCTGTTTTGTTTTGTGTTGTGTGCAGTGCAAGACAAAGAAAAAAAAATAATTAAAGAATGTTTGTTTATGATGCGCACTTTCAAGACCAGAAAAATAATAATAGAGATTTTTGTGGTGCACGACTTTAAAGACCAGAAACAAAATACTGATGTGCGGCTAATCAAGAACGCAAAAGAGATATTAATTTTGCAGCACACAAAAGAGAATCAGAAAATAATAAAATAAATTGGTAGATCAAACCTGAATTAATTAACCAAAGCTCTGATACCAACTGATGCGAACCCCGTATATATTGATACGACACCCACAAGCAAATTGAAACACAACCCCAAGAAAGATAATTCAGATTTAAAGAAATCTTTGACCCGTTGATTAGCGAATCAAGAACCAAAGATATAACGACGCCACTCCCAAGAAAGAGATGAGAATGTGGGAGATAAGTCAAGGTTGATAAATCAAGAACAAATCTTGATGCAATTCTCAAAGTTCACAAGAGAACAATGGAGAAAAGTTAAATCTTTTATTCAATTGACAACTGATTGAAAAGTTAGGTTTAATAAGCCTTATATAGGCATACAATCCTAAACCTTATTGGAAACCAAATAAAACCCTATTTTTAATTGACTTTGACTCTTTGACTTTTTGACTTTGACTTTAACTCTTTCCTAAACACACCCATATTGGGCTTTTTTAATGACTCAGCCTTCTAATTAAAACTTAATAAATTAAACTAAATTAAAAACAATCCCATAATACAAATTAGGCCCAATGTAAATCAATTAAATAAATAACAGCCTAATTGCATTATAATCGGACACCCAAGCCTCAAGATTTCTTCAAGATTGATGTTCTTGGACTTGTTCTTGAACTTGAATAATATTTTGAAGTCTTGATGTTCCCTCCAAGCTGTCCAAGTCATGTTGTGCAAGACTCTTGGCTCAAATATCTAGAACGAGCCCATTTAAAGCTTCCTTCATCCTTTTAGCTCGAGCCCTCGTCATAGGTCCTCTATTTATGCTCAAAGGATCCATAGGTTTGCTTCCTTGGTTTCCATCACAACCACCCATTCCTATTGTTGCTGAACAAACTGTCAGTTTTCTTCATTTATATATTTATGCATCTAAGAATTTGTGATGTTGTGTTAGGATTTATTTGTAATGAATATTTTACTTCATTTATGTGTGTTTTGTTCTTCTATTTTAAACTAGGTGGTACGTTCCGGCTCTTCTTCGACCACTAATGAAGGTGGAGGTGACGGTGCCTCGAGCTCCAATGTTGGTAGGAATGCTTGAGAGTTTGCGACGAAGGGTCTGGTTTTAGCTGCATTTTTTTTGGTGTGAGATAATTAACGGTATTGGGTCAGGGTTTAATTTGTCGAAGTGATTGACAAAAGTGATTTTATATGTAAGTATCCCAACTAACATGCTGTGTGTGCAGTGACAACTCCAGTTGTGGATTGGAGTTGTTTTGGACCTAATGATTGACGAGTGACAAATTGATGTACTTCTTGTGGTTTGTGGCAGTCTTTTTTTTTTTTTTTTTTTTTTTTGAAGAATGGTTTGTGGTAGTTGGGGCCCAAAACTAGGCGGTATGTTTTGGATTATAAGAGCAGGTAATTTAATGAATTTTCTTTTATATTTATTTCCAGGATCAAATGTCGGTGGCTCAGTTTGTCCCCATTGTACACTTGGTTATGATTATCATGTTCACAGGAGAATTTCAAACTTTGAAGAATTAGACCAATATGAAAATTTACAAGGTTGTGATTTTAGAACTAGGTATAAATTGTACTGTCAAAAATGTTTATATACACTACTGAAAATTAAGGTTTTTATCTATTTTTCACACAACTTTTTTAAATTATGATCAAATTTCAAGATTACAAATCAAACTATGTATAATTAGATACGTTAACTAACATAATTCATTATATTATTTTAAATCTAAACCAAATTTATTCAAACTTAATTGGATTTATCTGACTTAAAACAACTAGATTGTACAAAGCTCAAAAAAAGAAAAAAAAAATCTTAATCTTAGTTTTTGAAGGTTTTTCAACAAGGTAACTATTTACAAAGCTTTGTTAATAATAAGATATATTTGTAGACCTAAATCACATTCTATTGGTACCACATGTCCAAAAATGATGTCGTACAATTTTCTTTTGTAGCAATTTGGTTTCCCTTACTAACTTCATTTTCTGTTCATAATTATAATATAAATCACCATTTTGTCAACAATCTTATAAGAAGCAATAAGTTTGGGCTTGAATTTATTTATTATTTTTTTAAAAAAAGAAAAAGAAAAAGAAAAAACGCTCATAAAAAGTAGACAATCTCTCTCTCTCCCATTTTTTTAAAGAAAAAGTCGATCTTTCTTCCTGCTTATCATCTGCTCAACCCCAACTGTCCACGCTTTTACTCCCTTATATGTCTTATCAATGGAACTTGAGTGTTTTTTTTTTTCCTTTTTTTGAGAATGATGGAACCTATGGTTTATCAGTTTACGAACGAATATAAATAATAGGAATAATGGAATATACATTTATTCTTTCAATGTCAGTATATTTGTCTTATAATATTGCTTGCATAAAGGAAAAAGACAAGCTGATCTCTTCTTTATTATTATTATTTTCTGCTTCCTCTGAATCCTCTAATCCGACACCTGAGACTGAGAATCCACCACCTGTTCCTCCTCAGCCTCCACCTGCACCACCGCATCCCAATACATCCAAATTACTCTACGTCTCTCTCTCTCTCTATTCTGGAGTGAGAATGTGGGCGATAATTGAATTATTACTTATACATCATAAATCAATTGTGTGGACGCCACCTTTAAAATTTCATAACCTTTATCGTTATCTCTCACAATGTTCTTTTTAATAGTATCTTAATATTATGTGTAACTTGAGACTTTTTTATTACCTCTACTTATGCCTCTTAACTTATAAATAGAAGATACATGATATGTATTGTTTATCCCTTCTACAAGTAAAATGAAAGAATAGAAAATTACTTTCCCTATATTTCTCTTATGGTTCCTTATTTGCCCTTTCTATTATTATGCAATATTTTGATATTACACTTATTTTATAACACATTATCAATACGAGTTCTGACAGTTTGTTTCAGATCAAGGTGAAATTTGAGTCAAATAGATTTTAGCGTAATATTTTATGGATTTATATGTTTATTATAATGAATTGTATTCTTTCTATTTGATCTATGCAAATTTTATATCCTTATTATTCCCATGATTATTTACACATTTGATTAGTAATTAATTTTACGTTCTCTCACGAGCTATGCTTTCAATTCTTTATCTTTTTAATCAATTGTCTATTTATATAGTAGATTATATAGATCCTTTTATCAATTATAATTTGGCCATCAATTATTTTATAATGTTGATGAACTTTATTATATGGTGGTTTTTCTTTTGCTGCTAATCAATATATTGATCATACATTGATGTATAATCATAGCACTGTTGTTAATATACATTTTATAATCTCTATTATATTTTGTCATTCAATAGTTTTTACCATGTTATATTTGACAAAGCTCGAGTTCATTGCCCTTCATATTTTTGGCAATTATTATTTGACATGGACTCTTGATGCTAAAATTTACTTGGATGCCATGAATCTTGGAGATACAATAGAAGAGGGAAATAAGGCTTCCTCAAAAGATTGTGCGAAGGCAATGACATTGCTTCACTATCATTTCCATGAAAGTTTAGAATAAAATGAAATATCTTATGGTAAAAGGTTCATAAGTTCTTTGGAATAATTTGAAAGAAGGTTGAACCATCAAAAGATCATAATACTTTCAAAAACTCACTATAATTGAATGCATATATGGTTGCAAGATTTTAAAGTGTAAGGGAGTATAATCCTACAATGTTTAAAATTGCTTCTCAATTAAAATTTTGTGAAGAAAGTGTTATGGATGAAGATATGTCGAGGGAAAAAAAAAAACCATAGTCTTTTCATGCCCCTAATGTGCTCCTATAACAACAATATCAAGAATGGGGTTTTCAAAAAAAAAAAAAAAACCCTTAGTCTTTTCAATTTAATGAGGTAGTTTTGAACACAAATCCTACAAGAATAGTGTGCTACTTTTCCCTTTACTAGGAATTTTTTCTATTATGTATCTTTATACGATGGACATCCAAGAATAAGTATTATAAATCAATTATGTAGATGCCACCCTTCGGAATTCCATAATTTTCATCATTATCTCTCATTGATGCTCTCCCTAATAGTGTCTTAATATTATGTGTAACTTAAGACTTTTCTATTACCTCTACTAATGGTTTTTAGCCTATAAGTAGAGGATACATGATATGTATTGTTTATCCCTTTTACAAGTAAAATGAAAGAATGGAAAATTACTTTTTCCCTACATTTCTCTTGTGATTCCTTATTTGTTCTTTCTAATATTATGCAATATTTTGATATTGCACTTGTTTTATGACATTATTAAATTTCTCTCCATTTTGTTGTCAGCAATGATTATTACTCTAACCATGGAATTAACATTCGTTTAAACTTGTCCTCCAGCGATTATTACTCTAATCATGTATTAGTATTATTCAAAGATGCCCCTATCAATTTGAACTTTAGGCAGCACTTTGTTTATATGGGTGTGATCGTATGAACTAATATAATTTTCTTACCAGTTATTTATACTTAAAAAGTAAATAAAATATAGTTAAATCAAACCATGTAGTAATGATAATGGTAACGAGTAAGAGGACATTTCAATAGGGAAAATTTTTCTCTCTCAGTGGGATGGTGTTTTGGATGCTTATGATGAATATAGAGACTAGAGACTAGAGACTAGAGAGAGAAGGAAAAAGAACTGTTTGCATTGACCAACTCAACTGTTGAACTGTTGGCAGAATGTTGGAGATGTTTAACTTGACCTGGCAGTCGGTGGTGGGTTGATTCAAATGGACAGGCCGATCCAGTTTCACATTATATGGGCCCTGCAATCATGCCAGATTACCCACATGTGTGGGCAATTATGACACATTGCCCAACTCATATGACATATCTATGGACCCGTGTAATTTCCAGTTGAGCCCTCGTCATTCCATTCACCATTATTCAATTTTGTTCCAACATGGATTCGATTGGATAAGGTTACCCATCAATAATAATTTTTAAATTGATTATGAAAATAATTATTAAAAAATATCAAAGATTGTTATTGATGGATAATCTTACTCAACCAATAAATAAATAAAATCCGACCGGCATATTTTCTCAGAAATTGCGGTGATCTCCCAACAATTACATAATGTTTGAAAAAAATAATATCCAAGGCAGATCCTACAACATTGACTTGGCTATTTCATTGCTGGCATCATTGACTTCATTTCCCAAATAAAATACATTATTTAAATTTACAATCAACCATAAGTGTCGTCAATTCAAGAGAATCAATATTTTCTTAGGTGCTCATGCTGGTCACCTTCATGTTTCCACACAATTTTATATGAGAGTGAGCTGAAACTTTGTGAGAGACTTGTATCAATAATCCATCTCTATAGCAACCTTGACCTTATTAGAGAGTGGTCTCAGAACGGGAAAATTCCGTCCTGGAGCTGCTATTTTTGCTTTGTTGTTCTTTTTTGTATTCATATTGACGACAGATACCAGAATTTCTCAGTTCTCAGCTATTCAAGGTAAACATTTATTTTTTCGTCTTCAATTTCTCTTTGTTTTCATGAAATTCAGAGATTTGATTATTGATCACTACGTCATCGATTTTGCATGACAGAAAGCCTGGTCCAGCACTGCAGTGCCTGGGAAATTCCTGCGTCCATCTACAGTCCAATGCTTGGAAACACCGGGCACCAAAAACAGTCTGGTGTGGTTGTAGGCATAACCTGTAACCTGTTTACATATTTTTTGACAATACTGCTATAAAATTCAATAAAACAAAAACATTGTTCTCAGATTATGACTTTATTTATTTCTTTTGTTTCTTGTGTGGAAGCAAAAAGACGATAACAGAAGACTTTATTTCTACATAACTAGATTTTTACATCAGAATTTCTCCAGGTCCTCCCTCCTCTATTACTTACATTATACAACCTGAAGATATACAGAATTATATTGAAAAGACAACCTAAGGAAAAGCGGAAACAGACTGGATAATCTTAAAACAAAACGGAAGGAAGGTTACCTTTAAGTTAAGGATGAAACTGAAGAAGATGTAATCCAGATGATGGTTCCGCTTGGAATTAAGACGTCCTTGATCACTGTGACGATTCCGTTCTTGATGAAATATCCATCAGTTTCTCGTGCTGCTTCCTGCACTGTTAGTGATCTGAAATGGCAAGATTCCATCTTAAGAAGCTTTAGAGGGCGCTAACATGTACATTGTGGCTTAGAAAGAATTTGACCACCAGTGGAATCTTTGAAAAGAACCTAGTTTGATCAAATCTGTTGCTGGAAATGAAATATGAAGGTGGTGGTGCGTTAATCATTTAGCAAAACTACTTTGGTTTTATGAGGAGGCAAACTAAAATAACATAATAACTACTTAGCAGTTTCAGAGATAAAATCAAACCAGAAAGGAAAAAAGTAAAGTGAAATAGAAATATGACCTTCACATTCTTCCCGATTCTCGCATTTTTGTCAATTATAGCTCTCTTGATGTGAGAATTCTTGCCAATTCCAATCGGAACACTACCCTTTGCAGTGAGAAACCTTCTGGCGGCATCCATCTGGAGCGAGAGAATAAACAAACAAGTGATTTTACAAAATGCAAGTAACATTGTCACACAAGCCAATTCAACTACTAATTTTATTATTATTATTATTATTATTTTTTTTTTTTTTGTAACATGCAGTGCATAAGATTTCAGAGTAAAACTACACATCTCAATAGAAAATGGATTACCGACAGATCATTAATAGTTAAGGCACATTACCTCATAATAATCCGCTCCGATCAGTAAAGTATCCTCTATGATCGCACCTTCTAACATGCAAGACCGAAGTCCAACAACAGAATGGTCGATTTTGCAATTCTACATAAGGAAAAATAAGGTTAAGAAGCTTTGGCTCTATGGATTATCTACACCATAGTTGAACGCATGACTCAGTACAACGTAAAATTTGTTTGTGATTGACTACATTAGCATACTAGGGTGCAATAGAGCAATAATAATACTCATAGGTAAACATACCTTAGCAGATCACTAACGCAACCTTCAGAGAATTTACCTTAAATCACACAACCTTCACCAATGACACTGTCCGTAACATCAGCATCAAGCATCTTTAGATGGAGGCAAATATCGAGGTCGGGCACAGATTGGAGATGAACGATCGCAGAAGCTGCACAAAGACAAATAAGATATTTATAGAACTAATAGAAGTAGAACAATAGTAACACAAGCTAGTAGCATTACAGCAGATTGAAGATTTTAATCTAACTACCAGGAATCCAGTATTGGGTTTTGGTGATCCCCAGATTTGCATTGTAGAAAGCCTCTATTGTACCAATGTCTTCCCAATAGCCATCATACAAATACGCTTGCACCTGCAATCAGATGGCAAATAAATATCTTGAAACTACAGAACAAGAGAAATGCGACAGCAGAGAAACACAATTCTCAAATGTAAAAATATACTTACTCTCATGCCAATGGAAGTTGCGCAATGAAAGGCATCTCTTTTGCTCTCTTATCATCAAGACCAAAAACCGTAGTGCCAACCTGCATATTGCATTGCAAGAGCATATCAAACCGATAAATCAAAAGGGAAGAAGAATAGTTAATTTACAATAAAATAATTAAAAAAAAAAAAAGATAAATCGATTTTAACTTCATAGCTTTCAGTGGCACTCCTTTCGGTTTCTCAGCAAATTCTATAATGCGTCCTTCTTCATCAATCTTCATCAAACCAAAAGTGGTAGCGAGTGTTTCATCCATCGGCAGTGCAGCGACAGTGATATCATTGTTAGTTTCTCTGTGTGCTTGAATAAATCTCTCATAGTCCTTTCAATACAAATGATCCCCAGCAAGCACAAGAAATTCCAGAATATTGTGGTCCTCAAACAGCCACAAATATTGCCTCACTGCATGTGCTGTGCCCTGCAAAAACATTGAATACAACTTCCATGAGCACCATAGCTAACAACGCGAGATCACCATGAACTGCAGGTTTCCTGCTACACGTGCAACATCCATAGAACCCAAAACTATGAAGAAGCATACGATTATCAAATTAAGTTCCAAAACATGTTCCAAGAACAACTACACAGCTAATACGGAAAACATTAAAACCAGAGAGCATCACTACCTGGAACCAACGGGGATTCTCTGTACTCTGCTGAGCAGCAAGGACTTCAACAAATCCTTCATTCTGATAAACCCCCATGTTGCTAGCGTACGCCCTGGACAAATGTAAGCAGAATTGAACTGCGTGAGCACGTAGATCTTCAAAATGTTACTATTCAAGCAATTGCTCACAGGAATATCGATCAGCCTGTAATTGGCTCCCAATGGAACCACAGGCTTCGCTCTCTCCTTGGTCAAAGGATACGGCCTGGTCCCAGCTCCAGCTCCACCTGCAAGTATTAATCCCCAACACACTCTACCAAAACAAACAAAAAAAATTCAATCCTTCACATCCTCACCATATATCAACTAAAATGTCAAATTCAAACACAAAAAATAAGAAGAAAAAAATATATATATACACATCCTAAGCTTTTCACATCCTCAATAAATTCAAGCCACATATATCAACTAAAATCTCACTTTCTACAACTTTAAATACCATAAATACAAAAACATAAACACATCCTCAGTAAATTCAACCTACATATATCAACTAAAATGTCAAAATACCAAAACTTGAAAGACTAGAAATAACAAAGAAAAAACAAAAAATCCAATCAAGTATTGAAGAAAAATATCATTTGCGACCTACTAGAGTGTCAATGATAGTGAAGATCAAAACACAGTATCCAATCAAGTATTGAATTTATCATATAATGACTCTTCTGAGCACAACTTCTAGAAAAAATAAAGCAATAATTACACAATCATCATATCAGCAGGTAAAAGTATCAGATATTGCAAACATTATAAAATCAAATACAATTTCTGATCTATTATAATTAAAAAAAGGAAAAAAACCAACCTTGATGGGAACAGTGGCAGGACCAGGCGCTAAGAAAAATTTCCAGTGACCAGATAAAGGCTTTACAAAAGGCAAGCCTTCGGTCCAATATGCAGCAGAATCAAGTGCTGCTTGAACAGCATTATTTTATCATCCCAAACAGCAGCTTTGGAGACCGCAAGATCAACTTGATTGCGTTGATACATGCAACACACGATGTGAAACTGGAGTAATCATGAATGTCAATCGAAATAGAAATTGTTGGTAAGTGAAATGACCTTCAACAGAGTCATGGCAACGAAGAGTAGTTCGTGATGGCGGAGGTCATAATAATAATACTTCTCAAAAATTATAACAATGAATCTCAATACTTATTTTAATATTAAGTGGACAAATAAATTTTTATTCAATACACTATGTAAATTTAATTTATTAAAATATTAAATATTCTTGAAATCGATTGCATCAACAATAATCATCTGATAAAAATATATAATTTTTTTTTTCAAAAAAGAATATATATATAATTTTTAAAGATATATAAAAATATTTTGAAAAACCACTAATCACTTACCCATGCATACAATGAAACCTTTTCTATTTTCTAAAGCCCAGACTCTTCTTCTGAATATTAATTTCAAATACTAAATTCTTTTTAATTATATAAATTAATTACAAATGTGGAGAATGAATCAAAATCATCATATAAAGTTTCTTGTGAAAGGGTAGACTTTAAATTAATTTTTGTTATTTTTATTGAAATAACAAAATCATTTTAGTCAATATTTCAAAAAAAAAAAATCATTTTAATCAATATTCTTTGTTTCCAATATTTGTTTGATTTGTTGTCTCTAACACACTTCATTTATGTTTTCTTTTACGTAAGATTGGTTTGATAAATTTGATGTCTTCTTTAATGTTATAACCTTATATCTTGAATTTAGTTGACTCGAGTATAGTGTTGTAGAATTTGATCAACTCGATCGAGTTCTCGGCGAGTACTCTCGGATCAGTATTCCGTCAATCCAAGAACCCCTAAATCAAGGGTTCAACTTACCTTCGGTGAGTACACACTGAGTTGATCAACTCAGGGTGGAAAAGGAGTGGCAATTTCTAGTAGTGGAGGAGGAGGAGAAGTGGCAGTTTCTAATGGCGTAAAAAGAGACGAGAGGTAGTGGTAAAGCTTAAAGTCAAGTGACAATCTAAGAACTTAAATCATCAACCGACAATCTGGGTAACCCAGATCATCGATGATTTGGGTTTTTAGATCGTGATTATAATTCTAGGGATGGTGCCAATCATTGACTCTAAAGACATTTTTTTTTTCATAGTTTTTATTAGAAATATTCTACATTGTTGATAGAGATCCATCAATGGTGCAAATTTAACAATATTTTTATTTGAATTTTTTTCTTTTTTTTTTTTTCTTTTTTTTCTTTTTTTTTAATCCACACTGATAAATCTTCATCAACGGTGGATATCAATAAATTTTTTTTTTCTTTTTTTATTTTTAAATATAAATAATTCAAAAGTGAGATGGTAAAATGTTACTTTTAGCTTGTTTACAAACTATCAAGGGTAAAAAGTCCTTTCGTAATTTTCGTCATCGTAAAAATCTAGTCAAAGAGACCAAATTGATGGGTTTATGAAATTTTTGGGGTCATGAAAGCTATTAATGCAAATGGATTTAAAAAACTAATAAATTGCAAAAAATTAGTATCTAAAATGAAGCTTCTCCTTTAAAAAATCCAATATCATTTTTTAATAAAACTATAAAAACAATAAACAGTTTGTAATACATACACCCAAAGTTACTAATCACTTTCCCTTGCATACGATGAAGTTTCTGATGGATGGTGACTCACTTTTAAAAATTTTTGTTTTTTAAATTATTTTTTAACATTTAACTTTCTTTTTTATTTTTTGTTTCAAAATTTATTTAAAAAAAAAAAAGTAAAGATAAGATCAAAAGTCAAAGTAAAACTATTAAAGTTGACTAACTTAGAATAATGAGGGATAACCAAATTATAATAAACCACTAAAATTTACTGAGCCTAAAAATTGGTTTTAACTGGATAGTTAACTTATAATTTATTTTTATAATTATTATATTTTAAATATATATAATAAATAAATTACAAATTAGCTACTTAGTTTAAATTTATTTATAGATAGAGTCAACTTTATATGTTTATTATAGTTTAACTATCTGCCATTAACTCAAGTCCATTAGTTTTGACGGGTAACGATATCAAAGTGTGGAAAAAACAGAAACACCTATAACCTTATTTTTATTTTTTATTTTAAAATAATTTTAAAAAATAAAATAAAAAAATTTACATAAAAAAATGGAGATCCTATTAGATTTTCATTGTTGGAACCCATTTTTCTTCTTTTATCGTCGGCAACTTTGCATCATTATTCGACAACGTCCATCTTCCTTCTTCTTCTTCTATCACACATCCACATCGGCATCAACAAAATCATCAATAATAATATTTCAAAAAATAAAATCATCAATAATAAATCCAAAATCTCCACTGTCAAATACAATCAAAACCCTAAAGCTACCACTTTATGTTTGGCGGCCAAGAAAATCGAGAGAAATTAAAACCTAATGTTAGAAAATCAGAAGCACCCACTTGACACCACCTCTCAATCCTAACAAAGGCCTTCAAAAATCGCAAAAATCGAAGATCATCAAAATGAAAACAAAGAAATAACATACAAACAAGACCAAGCACAAGAACTAGGACGAGTCTCCAAACCTGACCAGAGCCAAATCGAAAGACAACGTCAACGTCGATGGTGGTAGCAGCCGAGACAATAGAGAAAATCATGAACTTTAATTAGTGCCCATATGCTCAGATCCGGAAGTTCCAGTAGCGAAGACAGTCATCAACGTTGAAGACCAACTAGTCTCCATTGCCGACGAACAGTTGGTCTCTATCATTGGAGACCTTAGTCCTCGGCGATGGAGATGAACGATGGAGACCTATTCGTCTCCATCACAAATGCAATTTATTTTTTAATTTTTTTTTAATTTTTTGGCTTTTTAATTAAATTAAAAAAATATTATAACTAACTTAAACTTATAAAAAATATAACATTGACTTTAAATTTGATTTGAAGGGTATTTTAGTTTTTTTGTACCTTTGACTGTTGATCATGAGAATTTAACAGTGGTTAGAGATGTTTGTGTTGAGTTTTCAGAACTTCAAGGGCGATTTGTGCGAGTTACCCAATCATTGTGATTTTTGTGCAATTTCGCCAAATTTCAGAGCTTTGTGCAATTTGCCCTACATTTAACACACACAACTGACGAGACAAGCCCTTGTCAACGCCACTTCACCTCCAAGCCCTCGCCTCCCTCTATCCTGCCGTTCCGCCTCCACAGTTCCTCCGCCGCAGTCGACACAGTCACCGCCGTCAGCTCTCATCCCCAGCACCACTCGGGTGTTCTCACACTGTCGCTGCCTCTCCGATCCTCAACACCAGCCTTGGTTTCTCCCCTGGCTTCGTCACCACCCCTACTCTCTGCAAAACGCTTACAAGTATTTAAAGATAATGACCTCAGCGTCTTCATCTGGGAGTGCTTCTGGGGCAGCTAATGCAGTGAGTGTTTGGTTTCTTGGAATGGATTCTTTTGTTTTGTGTAATTTGTTTGGTTGTGGTATTGTAGATCTAGTTGGATTTTAATTGGAATTTTGTGAGTTTCGGTGTTTGTGGATCTAATTTGATTGGATTTTGATTGAATTTGTTTGGTGGTGTTTGATTGGAAAACCGACCGAACCGACAACCGAAGAAAGTCGGTTTGGGTCAAAACCGACCCGACCCGTGCCATCCCCAACCTAAACACAATATATTGGTTCTTTATGGTAACTTGTGTGTTTGATTCATGGAACGGAATTCAGGGCATTGGAAGTTTGAAGCGTCGATTAGAGAATCTGTTTTATGCATCCCTTCAAGCTGCCTTCCCTCATCAGCCTGATATTGAGCCTTTGGTTGCTCCTTCTACTACGAAATTTGGGGATTACCAGTGGTTGGTATCTTATGACTTCACCTTTTTTAAATCGAAAATTTTCATATTTGGTTGCTCATTACAATCTTTGTTTGTTTGTTGCAGTAACAATGCAGTTGGCCTCAAACTCTCTGGTACCCCATATGCCAACACTCGTTCTGCTGCTCAGGCCATCATCACTAATCTTCCTCCATCCGAAATTATAGAATCTTGCTCTATTGGCGGACCTGGTTTTGTCAATGTCAAGTTATCAAACTCTTGGATGGCTAAGGTTGTTACTTATTCCTTTACTCCTGTATTTCTTTTATTATAACTTGTTGCTTTAATTTTCCATTTTGATGATACAGACCCTTCAGAATATGCTAATTCATGGTATTGAAACTTGGGCACCGACCCTTCCTGTCAGAAGGGTTGTGGTTGACTTTTCGTCCCCCAACATTGCAAAAGAGATGCATGTCGGACACTTGAGATCTACCATTATTGGAGATTCTATATCCCGGATTCTCGAGTTTTCTAATGTTCAAGTTCTTCGCCGCAATCACATTGGTGATTGGGGTACTCAGGTGTGTCCATCTTATCATATTGCTTGACTCAACTTCTTTCTTGAGAGCTTAATAATGAGTTTATACACATTCAGCAGTTTGGTATGTTGATTGAGTACCTCTTCGAGAAGTTTCCCAATGTTGAAGATGTTAATGAAACAGCCATTGGTGATCTACAGGTCAGAGATATTTTCCGAATTCAATTTCTGCACTTAACTTCAATTTGTTGGTTGCTGTGTTCTTTTTGTTTTAACCGCATCATTTCATACTCTGCTCTGCCTGTCACATTGATTTCAATTTTCATAATGTTTCAATGTCATTTAGGAATGTCAGATTCCTATAAAAAAAAAAAAAATTAGGAATGTTAGATAATGTCTTCAGTGTAGTCGTTCTATGATTATTTCTAACTTTTTTAAGTACATTGTGTTGTTAGACCTTCTATAAGGAGTCCAAGAAGAGATTTGAGTCTGATGCTGCATTTAAGGCAAGGGCACAGAAAGCAGTGGTTAGCCTACAGGTGAATTGTGTGTCCTCGTAATTAAAATACGCATGTCAGTTTGATCTATGTGCTTGCACAAGACCGCTGGAAGGTTTAGGTAGTTCTTTTACTTTTATTTGTTTTTCTCCGAATCGTCTCTAAATTTTCCTTTCTGATATTTAACATCATCACAGGGCGGTGAATCCAAGTATCAACAGGCATGGACACAGATCTGTGAAATTAGTCGGAAAGAGTTCCATAAGATCTATGAATGCCTTGGAGTTCATTTGGAGGAGAAGGTATGCTTTTAGCTGCCATTGTAGTTAGTTACCAAGGGGGTTAGCTTTCTTAAGGGTAGGTAGTTGGACCAGTAGATAATTACATGTTTCCTTTCTGTCTTCATTTTTAATGTGCACATATAAAGGAAATTTTTGATTTACAATTGTTTTAGTTGAAATTCCATGTTATCATATGATTCGAGTTTACCATTTTCTAAAACATCTCGCTTTCTCTTAATCCTCCCTTGCTTGGCTTGATACTCATTGGATTTTTCTTATAAGCTTTGGTCTATCTGCATGTAATTGCCTAATTGGAATTGGTTGCCCATGATACATAAATCTGCAACCTTTTCAATAATATAATAATATATAAATGACTTTTGCATGTTTAATTGATGATAATAACATTAAGAGCGGTAGCAAAGTCTAACATTACTTACTGACATGTATATAACCTGATGGGGTTGGGTTTTGAAGGACCATAGTTATCATTTTGTAACAGGATCCATTATTTGAACATATATGATAATGTTGAATTACTATTATGCATGATCAATACTTGATTATCACTTGACGTGTCGGAATGTGCAGGTATAAGATAGTTTGCATTGAATGCATGCAAGTTAGATTCATTTGCGTTGTTGGTTTTATATTTACTACATAGATCCCTATTATTATTGATGGTGTAATTTTTTACCAAACGTTCAACAACCAATCCTCAATATACTTATTTCTATTTTTATGAATTTTATATGTTTCTTGACAGGGGGAAAGTTTTTATAATCCATATATTCCTAACGTCATCGAGGAACTGACTAACGAAGGGTTAGTCGAAGTGAGTGAAGATGCTCGCGTGATCTTCATTGAAGGGTTTAAAATACCTCTAATTGTTGTGAAGAAAGATGGTGGCTACAACTATGCGTCAACTGATCTTGCTGCTCTTTGGTTAGTTTTTCATTTTTTTAATAAGTAAATAAATAAATCAATTAACATTCTGTTTTGGAATTAGTCATTTCAGAGCTGATGAAAACTGGTTAAGATTATGGTCCTAAAATTTTACATGCAATAATCTTTTATTGAAGCTTATAGCAGTTGTTCTACTTAGTTGGAGAGAAATATCTTGAAAGCTAAGCACCGGTGGATGTCACAAAAGTTATTACTTTTTGAAAGTTAGATTAAAATAAGAGCTGCTTCATACAAGATAATTAAATTCTGGCTTTAGTATTTTATTTATATCGATTGTTTTCTTCACATGCCATGTGCCTATGGTCAACAGTCAACTATGTTTGACTATGGTCTCTGGAATGGAATTTTCTTTAGAATTTTCTCAAGAATTAATGGAAAGTTTGGTGGAGGAGTTGCCTGACTTACTTGTAGGTTTTGCTAATTTATCTAATAGCCTGACATGTCTAGAGTTTAATGAATCTCTACCATGTAGACATTTTTTAGAGTTACTGGTTTTCAGCTCCCTGGAGTGTTTTTAATGTTTGCCACTCTAGTCCTTTGGGGTTGTTGGGCAAATATTTCACATGGCAATCACACTTACATTGTTTAATTAATATTCATCTGGTTGCATCTCTTTGTTTAACAGTGAGGAGTAATAAACCTTTCAGTATTGATTTTGTTTCTTGAATGCATAGGTATCGCCTTAGCGAAGAGAAAGCCGACTGGATTATTTATGTTACTGATGTTGGTCAGCAACAACACTTTGCTATGGTGTTCAGTGTATGAATCTGAAACCCTTAAGTCTTTATTTAGTTTGTGCGATACCAATTTTCATTTTACTGTTAAGTTTAATTCTTATTTTTATCTTGCTCTTTTTTTTCATGTTAATGCACCAAAATCCGTTAGTTGAACTAGATACTCAGGTGCTATGTCTTTTAAGTCGTGAAATGGCGGGTAATGGCATTTTGCAGGTGAATTAAGAAAGTTAGGCATACTTTTGATTTTACATTTCAGGTTGCCAAACGTGCTGGTTGGCTTCCAGACGGCGCTGATACATACCCCAAAGCTAGCCATGTTGGTTTTGGTCTTGTTCTTGGAAAAGATGGGAAACGATTTCGGACTAGAAGCAGTGAAGTTGTTCGATTAGTTGATTTGCTTGATGAAGCCAAGATTCGCATGCTTGAGATAGCCAAGAAAAAACAAGAAGAGCGTGTGAAGCGAGGTATGATATTTGATGATTCGATTGTAATTGATAGAGGTTTAGACTATCATTTTTTCTGAAAAAGTTTTACAGCCTTGGTATACCTTCCTGAATTTGAAAGTGAAGATATTTCTTTGTATGCTCATCAGCTGTTGGCATACACTGGACTGATGAAGAGCTTGAGCACATTGCCGAGAGAGTGGGTTATGCTGCCATTAAGTAAGCTGAATCTATACTCTATGCTTATTGGCTTATTGGCTGTCATCTAAAATTGTAAAATAGTGTTGCAATTGAAGATGAGATCTTGAGAACACTGAATCAAACTAATACTGCTTTTTTTTTTTTTTTTTTGGTACAAATGTTTTTTCATTAGGATGAGCGTGCCTTTCCGTTTGACTATCAATCCTTGTCTTGGCAGGTATGCTGACCTGAAGAACAACAGATTGACCAATTACACATTTAGTTTCGAACAGATGCTTCAAGACAAGGTGCATTTACTATTTGTCACTGTTTGACTGTATCAGATTGTAACTGAATATTATTTTTGTGTGATATTAGCTTTATGGTTGCGTAAGAATCTAATTAGTGTTACATATTTTGTTTTTGATTATATGTTGAATTGTTAACCTTTTACAATTTATGAGCAGGGCAATACTGCTGTTTTTCTTTTGTATGCTTATGCACGCATCTGTGCAATCATCGTGAAATCTGAAAAAAACGTATGGGAGTTGAAGACGGTAAGTTCCACTTTGAACAAATAGTTTTGGTTATTGTAGTGATCGTTTAACCTTTTTCATACATTTGGCAATTTGACATATGCGTACTGGTGGTACTCTGATTTTTACTTCAATTATCATTGTTATGGTAATCATGGGTTACCTTGAGCTAGATGCTGGTGGAGTTATTAATTTGTTATTTTACTTGAAAATATGAGGTTCCTTTAATGTGTCCGTTAGAGAGTTTGATCTAACAGAGAAAAACATTGGCTTTGTTTGATTTTTTTTTTTTTTTTTTCTTTTCAAAAGAGGCTTCGTTTGATTCTTTTTAAGAAAATAAGGGGTAAAAGCTAAATTGGTCTGCTTTGGTTTTTGCATGACTGCCCACCTACATGACACCCCAAGCCTAAAGAATCTTAGCTTATGGCTTAATTATGTGGGAGCTCGTGGTTTTTAAAATCTCAAAAGTTTCTGATCTCTTGAATTTTGTTTATGTAGCATATTGATCGATCTGTTGTTAAGAAAGAGATGACATTTCGACAATTGTTCTTATACGTTTGTTACAGAGGGGGTCACTAGTGTTGGATCATGTGGATGAATGCATGTTAGGGCTTCATTTAATAAGATTATTCTAATATGTTTGTTACAGACTGGGTCACTAGTGTTGGACCATGTGGATGAGCGCAGGTTAGGGCTTCATTTACTAAGATTTTCTGAGGTAATATATTCTTGCCTCACATCTTGATCTTGACTAGATTGATAGTTAATTAGTTATCGTGTAAAATGTGTTGTAACAAAATAGATCTGTTTGACTTATCAGGTTGTGGAGGAGGCTTGTTCAAACCTGCTGCCGAGTGTGTTGTGCGACTATCTTTACAATTTGTCAGAAAAATTCACGAACTTTTATAACAGTTGTCAGGTATGGTTTATAAATAATGATGAAATCTTAAAAGTTTTGTGCCATCACGGAAGAGAAAATAACTATCAAAATTTATGATTTCAGAAGATATTGAGACTAAACTGGGAAACTGAAAAAGGTTATAGATTGAGATATGTCAAAGACATAGGCTACTCCTCTGTTGTTTTATTAAGATTGCTACTAGATAGAGGGTTAATGAATTTTTATTATGTATTAAGTTATTGTGATGTAACTTGGCTTCCTGTAGGTTGTTGGGTCAGCAGAGGAAACCAGCAGGCTTTTACTCTGTGAAGCAACGGCGACAGTTATGAAGAAATGCTTTTATCTCCTCGGAATTTCACCGCTTGACAAGTTATGATATGAGATTTATTTTCGTGCTTGTGATTATATTCCAAGTGCTTCAACAAAGAACAGATATCTGTATTAATTTAATGCTGGAGGTTGTTTTAGAGAATTGTATTTGTTGCAAAGCTTTTTGAAGATTGCATACTTTCTCCAATCCAATGTTTCAACCAAACAAAAGATTGGATTGGGTTTTATCCAAACTTAGTCCAATCCTACGAAACAAACACATGTCAAAGCCCACTGGACACGGAAACAAGGCTTTCGCCTTCCAATCCCTTGACCCCTAGGGGGACGTTCTCTGGTCCTGCTCTTCCGAGTTGAGAACTCTGGTTCCATCCCCAAGAAACAAGGCTCGTTGCACCTCCTGTGGCATCCAATGATGGTACTTGACAGATCGTCAATGAATGGCCAAGGCCTGACGCTATAGACATGGGATGGACGTTTATGTGAACTGGAAACATTCCCATGTCTTGCTTCGCTCTGCCCAACTGCTACCACAGCTTAAGAGGACACTATTACCCGAAATGGAATGATCAAAATCACCACGCTTTCAAACATCTACATGAAGCACATGAATTCGAATAGCTATTACTTACCACGAAGAACCAAGGAATCATCGAGCCCACATGCAATATCAGCTACTTCCATGTCATTTAGTTCTTCTAGCAGCAAAAGCTCCCAGATTATAGGCGTATCGATTTGAAGATTCATTCGAATCCAAGAATCGAAGCTAAAAATCTTGGTTCGATTCTTGGGTTCGAACGAACCTTCGATGGGTTCGATTCAAAAAATCAAATCGAACCAATGGACGACAGAGAGAGGACAACGACAGCAAAGAGAGGAGAGGTCTGAGGGATGAAAAAGAAAGAGAGAGAGAGTGTGAGTGTGTGTGTGGATGAGAGAGAAGATGAATTGTGTTTGATTTTTATTTAATCTCTTAATTTTTTTTTTATAATTAATCTCCACTATCCATCTTAAAATGGATGGTGGAGATTTGATTAAAATTTTTTTTATTTAATTTATTTTAAAATTTTGAAAATTTATTTAAAAATAAAGTTAAAAGATAATTTTATCCCTCAGTCAATTAACTCTAACGGAGATCCACTAATAGCGGGGGTCAATTGTAATAAAAGCAAAACAGTTGCGCCGCTCGTATTAGAGTTTGAACTGGGTAGCTAAATTGTAATTTGCTCGTTTAAAGAAGTATGTATGTAATCTATAGCCCACTCATCAACTTTTTTATCTTGATTATGACGGCTTCTGGTTTTTCATTCCCCTTTTTTTGGTCAAATCTTTCGTCTGCTTTCTATTTCTATTTTTATTTAGAGGTATTTAAGTTGTTTCCTATCAATACTTTTCTTTCTTAATTGTTTCCTATCAATACTATATTTATTTTATATAAATTTTAATTTTAATTTTTAACTTGGTCTCTCATGTAACAATGTTGGTTTTACCCCTGGTTGGAAGAGAGGATATAAATTGAAACTCATAATTTTATAGATGTTGTTGAGGAGCTTATTTTTGCACAACCTCAACTTCGTTTGCTCATTAAAATGTAAGAACTTCTTTAAAAAAAAAAATAAACCTGTCATATTATGTTAAAAATATTCTAAATAATTAATATAATGGTGCTCCACCTCACTAGTTGCTTGTTCATTAAGATCATGAGATACAGGTCTACATTTGGCACATTGAATTGCATTAATTACACTATTTAATTTTATAATATTCAATTTGATTGTGTTAGACTAAATTATTCTAATAAGATTAGGTGTTCATTGATATTTCATATTAAATTGTATTAACTTTTAAAATATTTGGATGTGATATTTATTTTCAAATAATTTTTAAAATAAAAAATTATTATAATCTTAGAATTAAAATTGAGAATAATTCTCTACTTTATTAGAAACCATTAATTCATGCCATCCATTTCCAACAAGTCTCATCATAGTGGTTGTAATTAGTGATCCAAAAACCTTACCGATTTTAGGGGCTTGTGACAAATTTCAGATGCGTGAAATGAACAGACGAAGTTTCTTCTTTCTCTCTTCAACTTTCTCTCTCTATCTTCTGTCTCTCTCTTTAAGAAGTGAACAAAATGCTTGATGAAAGAGAAACCGTCCATACTTGAATGAAATTAATGGGCGAGCATTTCGAATTTCAAACAACGCAAAAGACAAAGTTAGTAGGACACGCATCATCAATTCACTGTGCAAGTCAGCTGAAGAGACGTGGATGTGATTGATGCACTCAAATGCTGCCATTGCATTTAATGAAATGTCATCTCAATCTAGACGAGACAAATAATCGACTGAAAAATATAGTCAGTTGACGAGCAAAATTAAACTTTTGGTCGACACTCAGGCATGCAAAGCTAATCTCTGATGCTTTATCAATAACGTGTCGTCGATCAAATCATTGCGATTGAACAATGTGGCTATTGCACTTCCATTCCTCTGATCAACCTAGCCGAATGGAGAAATGAGGGGACGAACTGTAGTGGCACATATCGAAGCCCAATAACCATAAGCCCACGAGCCAATCAGGAGTTGGCCCAATGTGTTGGTCAACACTAGTTTATAACCCAACTTGTTGATCAACACTATGTTATATTTCCTCATATGGAGTGGTTGACAAATCAAATAACACATTTGATTCAACTTAGAGTAAATATGTCATCGGTAGAATGACTCATTGGTTCGGTCGACCATTTCTAGTAGGATTATTAACTGTTCTCATAAGTCGGTCGATATAACACTGACTTAAGGTTCATAATCCGATTCAAATTCTTTATCTTGAGTCCAGTTGCATTGGGACTCAACCATCAACGAGATAAGGTACAATCCAGCTAGGATTAGTCTTTGTTTTCTCCGATAATTTAGAGATGACTATGACCATCCTCAATTCAACTCAAACTTGGATTCCTACGTCTATTAAAACTAGTCTTCTTCAACTTAGTAAGATAACACGCCTATAACCTTACACCCTCAAATCTCACATACACTATCATGTTGCCAAATTGTCATCAGACACTTCTAAGATCCAACTCCGACCATCTTTAACGAAGAAATCCTCACGATATTGTCAACATCCTCCTTCAACACATTTCTTCCTTTGACAAGCTCTACCGGATTAACCAATACGACATTCTCAATCACTTGGTGTGATTAACTTAGTGTTGGACCATCACCATATCTGTAACACCCCCTGCCCCTCCTTCTATTAGACGAGTCCAAGGGGTGCTACATTCATATCAATTTTACGAAATCTTTATTTAGGAAACCATATATTCAAATTATTTCTTATCAAAATATGAAAATTTCAAAAACTTTACAAATAGAGTTAAACCTTTTTATTTCAAACGAAAAAACTGTTAGAGTTTTCCCTAAAATTCGAACTTAGCCAACCTGTTACAAATTCATATATTCATTTCCAACGCAATTTCTCCACAAAACAATAATCGACCATTGGAACCAAACTCCGTTTGACTCGACATTTTCCATATATACAATATTATTCCAAAATTTACACACACTGATTTTTTTTACAAAAATACATACTTAATATACAAATATATCTATGCATGCGCTTATATGCAAAGTAAAAATCTTATATACAAAACCAAATATGATAACTACCCAAAATACAAATGGATGGATGTGACTAGAACTTGTTACAGATGAACTTCACTTTAGTCCTCGCCCTCCCGATATAATCTACTACCTACGCGTGGTAATTCCAACGTGTTAAGCATATTTGCTTAGTGAGTGTACACTAAATTCGAATTTATAGTTTTGAATATCAGAATATCATACCATAAAAAAAAAACAACATTTCAGTTCAAATAAATTTAACAAACTCATTTTACATTTTCAAAAAAATCAATTCTAGCATACAATTTCACAACTTGTCTAAAACAATTTCCATTGCCCTTTGTAAACACTAGTATGATACATTGGATTGGAAAATGAGATTTCCGGCATTGGACACTCGGTGCCTACCTGCTGAATTGCATTACACATATATAATACAATCATTCGGAACTGGACACTCGGTGCCTCTTATGGTTCCTAAAGTAATGACTTTGATTTTAATTCAAAACTTATCAATGCAGTACTGCTATAATACCCTATTGGCATGTCAAATTCCAATCCCCACCTACCAATACTTAGATTTATTAGGGTTCATTTCATATTTCAAATGAATGCATTATCATAATCACCATTTCATTTCAATTAAAGATTTCCATAAATCATTTAAACAAATTACATTTGATACCAAATTTCTCATTTGAATCGACATAGTCATTCAAAATACACATTCAAACATAGTTAATAAATCGACTTGATTAAACCATTCAAATTTTAGCATTTTAAAATAGATTTATTCATACAATTGAAAACAAAATTCAAATGAAATGTACACTAACCTCTTTGCCCCCTTCAATGGAAGCTTAAACATTTTCCTTTCCTTTCCTTTTCTTTGGTTTTCTTGAGCTACCTCCTCCCCTAGATTTTTCAAAAACACATATATAATAAACAAAAGCTCATTCCATGAATCTAAATGCATGATTTGCTAATCCTAAATGATCCAAATACCCTTACAACTTACTAACTTCCTTTGAAACCCATTTTGCCTTCAAACTTCTCTTCTTGGTTTCAACTTAACCAAGGTGTTAAAATTTCGATTTCTTTTCATAATTCCTACTTATTCTTACTTAGTAACACACCCATATGCGTGAAAAAAAATTTTTGAAGCTCGAAACGAAAATGCTCATTTTTGACCCCCTTAGGCCGAATGCTTGCTAGGGAGAAATTCCTAACTTTTCTTTCTCCAATTCTTGCTCCATTCATCTCCTTAACTCGCATTTAGATCACCCGTAAAGCGGTTCTGAAAAATTCCAACTATCGGGTGGCGAAATCTAGGAAAAACCCCTTTTTTCGACACTAATCTAGGTGCACTTTTCACATTTTCCACTTCTAATCTCAATTCTCCTTTCCTAGGTGTTATTCATACTTAAATATACTCATTCAATGCATTTAAACACATACATGAAGTGATATTACATGATAACAATCATTGCCCTTCACTTGAGACTACAAATTGGAATGTTGTCTACGTTGATTTCTAACTTGTTTATAGGTTTCTCTAACATGTTTTCAACATGGAATCATGCTTAAAAGACTCAAATCTCATTGGATTCCTACACCCCTCACTATGGTCTTTCATGGCTTAACACACATCAAATCCATTTCTTTCAAATTTTTCATACTAACTTATTCAAGCATTTAATCAAACACCTAACAAACAACTCATTTCATTCAAACATAAACTCAAATCAACAAACAACTCATTTCATTCAAACACAAACTCAAATCAATCTTTGAATTTCTCCAACACAACCCTAGCTCATCAAACATTCATGGCATGATATGCTCTTGTTTTTGGTCTCTTTAAACTCAACTCATGCCATAAACAAAAACCCCTATAAAAGTTCAACAAAAACATCAACAACAACACCATTACAATATCATTCCTACAAGTTCAAAAGTACGAAAACTAACCTTGGTTTGCTTGATTTCTTACTCTAGATTTGATTAGCTACCTTAGGTTAGCTTGGATACTTGACTTGGATGATGAAAATTAGATGAAATCACTTGATCCTCACTTGTTTCTCACCTTAGCCGAAAATCACCCTTTCTTTCTTTCGGTTTCTTTCTTCTTGTTTTGTGGTTTGCTTCTTGTTTTGAACGAAATGGCTAAGTCAATATATATAGATATATTTTTATCTTTTCCAAAAATGACCATTACGTCCTTGACAAATTTGGTTTTCATCCTTCAACTTTGCTTAATTCTAGCTTGACCCCTAATATGATATTTGTATTTCAATTTAGTCCCCTTTCACTTTAATGATCTCTTAAGGTCATTTACCATTTTATCCTCTTATTTATTCTCCAATTGGGTTTAATCAATTCCTAAAAACTCCATACATTCTTTAGGTACTTCCATTAATCATTTAGGGTTCCAAAATATCACTTAAAGACTATTACTAGGGAATCTATAAATAGAATTTAAGAGTTTACAACAAATATATTTTCACTTAATCTATTTTTACATGTCAAATCTCAATTTAAAATTATATGCATGCTTAAAAATATTTGGGGTGTTACAATCTCGGATCATCGTTAACGCTATTCAAGCCAACGACCTTGATCCACCTTGTTGCCATTACCTTCCTCTTACACTACCTAGCAACCTATCCATTCAATCTACATTGTTCGATAGTATAGATTAACCTTATTTTTCGTCCTAACGCAACTAGGACGACACTTATTTACTGCTTTCTATTACATTTTACGTTCAAAGTACTCACTTGAGTGTCGAAGGGTCTTTGGCTGGCACCACACCGATGTTAATCGATGATGAAACTTTTCAATGAGACTCTTGCAGCCTTACCAATGATACTCTTGTTGCCTTTAACAACCACCACTACCACCTTCGCCACCCTTTTCACCAGTAATTCTCTCTGTGTCCGACAAAACGGTAGGCTACTTCTGGGTCTTTGTTTTTGTGGCTTGACGTTCAAGCATGCTATGGCTATTTGTTGGGTTTTTATGTTTTTGTTTGGTGGTGATTTATCCGGGGTTTTTTTGATTGGTTGATTTTTGTGGCTTGTTAATTTGTTTGTGCTTTGATTGCTTTAGTTGTTTACGTCTTGTCAAACTCTGCGCATGTGTTGTGTGTTTGAAGTTTTAGCAATTAGCATGTTTGGCTGCAATAAAGATGTCGGTCCTCAGATTCCTACACAAATCCAATCTGTTGTGAAAGGATCAGGGGCAATGATGGTATCAGAGTATAAACCTCCTGATGTTGATTATCTACAATTGTGCAATCTCTCCGTCCTTTTCCTAGGGTTGCTTGTGAATTGAAACTACCATTAAACGATAACTCACGCTTATAGATGCTGATCCCATGCCTTATATGAACGTTATAATCTGTGTGTTTAGTGATATCTTGTGTCGTTAAGTTAGTTTCCTTAGAGCCATTCATTTCTAACATTGGGATGAGGTTGGAGACGTTTTGTTCAAACTTATCAAGCAAAGAGAGTGAAAAAAAGAAAAAAGAAAATCTGATATTAGATAATCTTTTCATTTGATGTTTGTCATTCAGAAGTTTATCTTTTGTGGGTCCTTAGCATTGCCTGACCTGTGCTTCAGTTTAACTGTCAATTGAGACTTGTAATAACTTTGCACCTATTGCTAACTCCATGTAACTCTCGGTTTATGTTCCCAACATGAAGTTCTATACACATTCTATTTTGTGTAGGAGTTGTTGGCCTTCAACAACAAGGACCTAGGAATTTTGGCTTTTTTGGGACGTAGAGTATGGGTTTCATACATTAAGAACTTATGGTTCTTATTGTAAGACCATAGAATTTCTATCCTGTAAATTTGTGTGTCATGTATAGTTGTTGAGCTCATCAAAATGCTTATAAATTGGACAGCTTCACTGGTTTCTTGCTGATATGTGGAGTAGTTCGTGTTTTAGATTTCTATTTTCCGAAAATTGCTGCATCTTGTATTCTTAAAGAAAAATCATATTTATACATCAGGTGCATCAGCTGTTATCAGAGGTGCTTTAAGAGCAGCGAAACCGGAGTTGCTTACTATAATTTTGCCTCAAAGCTTAAAGAGGCAACCGGAGTTGCCCTTGCAAATTTAAGATTCTGTAATTTAGATGTGTAGAATATCAGATTTATGACATCATATTTCGTTCAGGTTTGAACTTAAATTTCTTTGATCTATGAGTAAATAGTTGCCATGAGTAGAGGTGTGAATATTAATGTTTGATTTCAACAAGGAAAATTTTGAATGGTATCAAATTTTGTTACGTAATTTTTGGTAGTTGTTTTTTCACTTATTATCGAGACATTTTGATTTAGATATGAGTTACAAGTTTAACCTTTTGGATTTAAATGTAAATTAGTTTACAATTAGAGTTCTATTAAGAAATAAAAAAAGCTTCATTTGCCTTATATTTGGGTACACACAAGCACTATAAATGTTTTTTCTTAAAAAACAGACACCCCTATTATACTTTCTTATCACCATTATTAGATTGTGATATGTGTGACATTGAGTTTCTACTGTTGGACAACTCGATTCATGTTTTGCTGTTTACTTTTACTGGATAAGATTTAGATTGTAGAAATTCTTATAACTTTTCAGATAGAGTCAAAATCTCAACCTCAGATGTAAGCGAACTCCATCCCTCTCCTTTATCTAAGGTTGATTGGCATTCACCTTTCTTTGATAGCTAGATTTGGGTCCTCAACTACTAAATACAAATATTGCTATCAATTCTTTTTCCCCTTTTTCTTTATTGAAATTAGTATATTGCAATCAAAATTAAACAACTATATAAACAAATACTGCTAATTTTAAAAATGTGGCCATTGAATGTAGTATGTTTGTAAAGAATAATAGATAGTACTTATTTGGTCTGAGTTGTATCATGTTTTCTACCTCATCAATAGCATTATAATTCTTGCATTTCACATCTACCAAATATAGCTTTAAACAGTTGCAATAACCATATAAACAACAAATTATACCACATGGTAAGTAGAAAGCTTACCATGAGTTTTTTTTTCCTACTAGTTAATGAAAAAACTTGAGGTTCTGTATTGAAAGTAGGACTTGGTGTTTTTGCAGTTGAAGTCTTGTGTTTTTGCTATGACTTGCTAGAAAGATGGATGATCTATGTTGTAAGCTCTTCTATAGGCTAATCAATAGTTATGAAAACTTAAATTTATGTGTTAGACGTCTGGGCAAAGGTGTTGTAATAATGTATCCTCAAAATTACTGTCATTTTATATAGTGACAACTAATAGAGTGACTCAATGATTCAGTTGAAGTGGTGACAAAGAACCACTTTGTAAACTAGCTCGGGTTAATATATTATGGTTGTGTGGGCTTTTAGAATCCAAAATAGCTCTATACCTAGAAAGTGAAAGATGCATTACCTTTTAATAAGATTACCTTATCAAACATTCTTGATGAACCCCTGGCACAATGGATTTCATCATAGCAAGACACTATACTCCCTGATCATCTCTTGCTCTTATTTGTCCTTTATAAATTTTTGTAATTTTCTTAATTTGGTCTAATGGAATGCTTGATTAATGCATAATCACATAAAGCTTTTGGTAGAGAGATACAACTTGTTACTAAATAACGTCTTGTGTTCATTAATTTGTTGTTCAAAAAGACAGTTTTGAACCTTTTTTAATGTGGTTGTATACTATTGTCCAACCAAGAGTGGCCTCTCTATTGTGGCTAATGGATAAGGTTGGCAAAATGCGGGTTTGGACCCGCACCAGGCCCAGACCCGCATTGGACCCTCTCATTTTTTTGAGGGTTTAGACCCTACCCATACCCTCAAATTAATTTGAGGGTATGGTTCCAGACCCTACCCTAATATTTTGCGGGTCTCTTCAGACCCTCCTCAGACCCGCAACAACACCCAAATCCTAGAAATCCCAGAAATCAAAATTAAATAACAAATAAAATTTAAAGTTAAAATCCCAAAAATCCCAACAACACCCAAATCCTCTCTGTCTCACTAAGCATCTCCTTCACTTTCTCCTTCCCCAAAGCAATCCCCTTCCCCACCAAATTCCCAAAACTACCCTCCACCCGCTTCTCTTTCTCCATTCTCACCTCCTCCACCGCCTCCTCCATCCACCCACCACCTCCATTCTTCATCGACACAAGACACTGCTTGAGCCCGTCAAACCTCTTAGTCGTCTCGAACCTCAAGTGATGAACGTCAGCCAACACATGCGCCTGCAAAGGACCGTTCAACCACAGGCAGAGAAAGAGAGAGAGAGGGAAAAGGAAGGGAAGAGAGAGCACCTTAGAGCAGAGGAACGGCGACGATGGAGAGAGAGAGGTGCAATAGAGCAGAGATCTAGGTTTTATTGGTCGACGATGGAGAGAGAGAGAGAGACGGGGATGTTCTGGTGGCCGGCGATAACACGGCGGCGATGGATCGCGGTCGATGAGGAATGACGGCGATGGAGATTGGAGAGAGACCTGGTTTTGTTGGTCGACGATGGAGAGAGAGAAACAGAGATCTGGGTTTTGTTGGTCGGCGATGGACAGAGAGAGAGACGGGGATGTTCTGGTGGCCGGCGATAACGCGGCGGCGATGGATCGCGCTCGATGAGGAATGGCGGCGATGGAGATTGGAGAGAGACCTGGGTTTTGTTGATCGACGATGGAGATAGAGAAACGGAGATGTTCTGGTGGTCGGCGACAACACGGCGGCGATGGATCGTAGTCGACGAGGAACGGCGGCGATGGATCGCAGTCGAGGAGGAACGGCGGCAGATGGAGATTGGAGAGAGAGACAGTCGAGAGAGTTGAAAGACCCGCAGATGGAGAGTTTGAGTTTTTTTTTTTTAAATGAGGAGAGGGTATTTTGCGGGTCTGATAGAGACCCGCAGATGGACCCATATCCTACCTGCAAATTGTGGATTTTTTCAGATCCAGTTCTTTTAAGGGTTTTTACCATGGAGGTTAGGGTCTATACCCGAACCGCATTGTTGCGAGTACGGATAGGGTCTGAAGACCCTATCCATTTTGCCAACCTTACTAATGGAGTTTTATGGGCAAGTCAGCATTCTTGTCTGCAATTTCTTTTTATGAGACCAATTTAGATGAACCTGTTATATGAGCATAGATAAAGTTTGGTTACTGATTTAAGGGGCATGCTGGTAAAACTGAAATATACTTTTATTGCTTTGTCATATTTATTGTTTTGTTTTTTGAAATTTAAAGGTCAAGATTGTGATAAAGAAGCCTCACAATGATCAATAGACCATCTTCCTCTTATAGAAGCCAACAGGTTCTTGATAGCTCTTTCTTCTTCTTCTTTCTTTTCTCTCTCTCTTGTTCTAATTACTCTTTTGTCCTTAATGGCTCAAAAACCTGTCTTTGGTCTATATGATGCCTAAATTATAGTATAATACGATGTCATTTTGTAGCAAGCATCCCTCTTTTTATTTAAATGTCAAAGGCACTTATTGAAACACAAAAAAAGCGACAATTATTTTCAAGATTATGTAAATTGATATTAGTCTATGGCACAAAAGTATGGATTAAATTAACATATGTGATTATTACAACAAAAATTTATAATTTTATACCAGATGGTTTTATATTGAAGTCGTAGCAAATGTTGCAAGAGGTTGTGTTGTGCTTAGATTGACTCCTTGGTCGAAGTGTCGGCTAAATATGTGCTTCACCCTGTTTATACCAGAATTTTTATATCTACCTTACACTTGATTACATGTTGTTTGTTTGTTTTTGTTTTTGTTTTTTCATTTTGTTTTGTCCTTTTTTTTTGCTTTCCTAATTAAATAGGGAAGTTGCTGAAGTTGAAGAGATCATTTTTGTTTGTAAATTAGGGAATCATGAAACAAGATAGTTATATATTGTTTTAGCTTCTTTTTGTACATTGTGACTTTAAAGGGAGCCAATTTGCTCATCTTCATTGAAAAATGAATAGAAGTTCTTGTTATTCCATTTTTAATGGGGACATACATACTTTTGCAGAATTTATCATCATCAATCACCCTTAGGATTCTTTTTATGTATAAAGTGATAGGACTAAAACAAGACTAGAAATGATAGTAAAGTTGAAGATAGGGACGACATCATACGCCATCTTGTTATGTTTATTTCAATTCAAAGATAATTTATTTAATTAATTAAATTTATAATTCTAACTAAAATTAATTGGAATTCTCATATTTATGATAATCCCCGTATCTACCTATGAATAGAGTGTTTTTAAGGAATGTTCAAGTTTTAATATAAAGATATGTAAAATCAAATTTATTAATGGATACAAGCCAAATTCAAGTATAATTCATCAGATTTAGAGGTGGAATAACAAAAGTGCATTGAATCCTAGGATTAGTTATTTATCCTTGAAGTTAGATCTCCTTAAATGGGATATTCCTTTTGTTTGCTCTATAAGAATAAAGGAAATAATTAAGGAACAAACTATTTGCAAGTCCTTTTTTTGGTATATGATATAAGACTAGTGCAAAACAAAAATCCTTCTTTGGTATTTCCAAATTACTAGATTATTAATGAATATGGGTAACTTTCTGAATTCAACATAACAATGATGTTTCAATTATGGCATACATCATTGGTAGGACAAATTGTTTAGTGCATCAAAATTCTTAGAATAGCTTGAGCTGAAAGGTTATAAAGTGATGAACATAGATGTCATTATTACCATATTTCTTAAAGCGATCTAATGTAACTTGGAGATCTTGAAGCTTAAATACATGAACAACACTTCGATGTTTATTTATTTATATTTTATCTTAAAGAGGTACAAACTTCCACCTTGGTATGGCCATATACATCACCATTACCTATGGAATAGAATTTTTAAAAGCCAACAACAACATGAAATGATACAATAAAAAATATGCCATGTGAAAAAAAGTGGCGTATTCATAGATTTTCGAGTATAAAAGATAGGTTGATTTGTGAGAGCTCATGTAGAGTCATTCGTTTGAGTTATGTAAGCTACAACCTATCAAATTAAATCTACGAATGTCTAGTTTCCATAGCAACCGACCGTTCATCAATCGGAGGTTTGAAGAGAAAGATATGAGTATTTTAGTGAGCAAATGTCAAAGCTGGCGCGCCCACCAGCGCACTTACATGTCAAGAAGCGGCTCGTCACCCAAGCGTGTTGGTGCATGCCAAGAAGCGCACCAAGGAGCATCACTTGCTGTCCAAATCGTGCCTAGCTCCATGCTTTCTCACCACTAAGTGCGCCACTAAGCATCATACTTTCAAGATCATGCAAAACACTTCCAACAAGGATATATTCGACCTTTCACCATCATTTCTGTGCCCTAACTTCCTTAGCATATAAAAAAGGTCTTGAACCATGAAATGGAAGAGCTTTTGGAGGAGGGAGCAGCCCTTAGGGCTCCAACAACATTGGTTCACCATTCTCAAGCTTGATGAGCAAAATCTACTCAATCTTTGCATCATTTAACAAGGAAAAGGAGCTAGAGAGGAAGTTCTATCTTGAGAGGGAAGGAAAGGCACTCTTGGGAGGAGCAAACTTCACACCAACCTCATAAGCTTTACTTTTTCTCTTTTATTTGTGTTTATTATTGAAATATGTTGAAAGTGCATTGTATGGTTGATTTTCCCTTTATATTCACAAACTAATTTGTTATATGGGATTGTAATGTAACCAAACTATGTAGTTTGACTTATTATTTGTCATTAAAGCTTATTTTCTTCATTTTAATTTTTTACTTTAATTGTGCGTAATGCTCTGAAATTAATTGATCACTAATTAGGAGATTTAGTAATCATATTGAATTTGGAAAAAGAATGTATGTGTTTAGACCCCTATTAAAGTGACATGATAACATGGGATATGAATATATTTGTATTGCTTGAGAAATCATCATTGAGTAATCTCAGTTAATGAACTTGACTTAATTGATACATATAGGAATATAATGAGTTAGGTGAGCTTGAGCGTGACCACTAGACTATTGGAAAAGGCATGTGGATAAATTTGGCATTATTCGATTGAGGATTAGATGGAGATAGAGTGAAAATGGTGAATGATTAGATTGAGTAAATTAGTGAGGTGAAGTTGCAATCCTAGAGCTTCTACCCTTTTAGATTAGTTTTTTTATTTTTAGTTGTTAATTTTAATTTAGTGTTCGTAAGTTCATTTCTCATTTTTGGTAGTTTGAATAGGTTAATTTTGATACAAGTTTAGTACTTATCAAGTTGATCCAATCCTCGTATGAATGATATCTTATTCATCATTGTATTACTTGTGAATCATATATACTTGCATAAGTTTCTCGTGTGTGTGTCATGTAAACTCGGCATGCACCTAGAAATTAGCCAGCAGTCCCCATTGCGTACTAGTGAACCATCTTCTTCTGAAGTAGGTATACTTTGCTTTTATATAATTTTTGGCGGCCATTTGTTTGCATTCCTTTTGATTTTAAAACTTACAAGATGCTTTTGATTGGATTGATAGAGAGTTTGGATTATGAAGTTGAGACTTGTTTGTGGTTAATAATTAAGAAACACCTCATCAAAGTGCATATTTTAAATTGAAGCATTGGAGAACAATTTTTGATTTGATTGTCTATCAAATGATATTTATACCACATAGGAAGCAAGTTTCTTGACATTAATGATATAATATATATATATATATATTTTCAAAAACATACTCCAAGAGAGCATTGAAAATGCTCGTACCTCTTTATTAAACAACTAGTTTTTTCATCAGTCACTTGAACTCACAAGCTAATTAATAGAATCCTAATTCAATTCATTCATGAGTTATGAGAACTTTGAACAAAAAAGTGTGTTTTAATTAAATAATTAATGATTTTTGCTTTTTCGAAAATACCTTTTTGTGGAAAAGCATCTAGCTAGTAGGTATTCCAGTAAAAAGCAAGAACATACGAAAATATCTCAAAAAGTACTTTTTGATCATATAAATTTATATATTATATAAATGTGCGAGACGTAGAGATAAAAGACCAATAGATTTTTACTATTTTATGGTTTATTCTTTACCAAGGCCAAACAGTTTTCAATTTTTCATCAAATATCTAAGATGTAATATCTTTTAATTTGAAGCATAGAACAATTTGGATTAATCCACATGAAATACACTTTAAGGAGGGGTATTATGTTGGAAACATCAAATCAAGGAAAAAAATTACAAAAATATAATAATGAATGGGAACTAAATAAGATCAATTCTTTCATTTATTAAATCAACATTGCTTCACGCATGATATCTTGAAGAGTTACAAATCCAGCCTTTTATGGTCCATCTATACACATGTCATGACTACCTGTGGCTGTGGAATACATATCTTAAAATCCAACAATAACTTATAGTGACACATGTATCAATGAAATAAAACCATTGTCTACGCCAATAGGGGTTCAAGTAAAGAATCAATACAAAAACCAGTATTGTCGTGATGTAGGATGCAAAAGCGCTCCAATAGAGTGACACCATATCAATTGTAGATTCTAATTCTTCTTCTTCCCCAGCATGAGATGGTGTTGGTGGTGGTGTTTTCGGCTCACTACTACAACTAATTTTGATTTGAGAACCACAAAGACCATGATTACCTGCATAATTGCTCTCATCAAAATTTGCAAACTGTCCTCCAGTAAGAGTTGGACCGGATAAGTTGTTGAACGAGACATTGAAGATCTCCAAGCTGTAAAGTTCAGTCAATTGTTGAGGAATTTGGCCACTTAACTTGTTCCAAGAAAGATCTAGACTTTCTATTTGCTTGAGATTTGAGAAGCTCTTTGGTATGGGTCCTGATAGGAAATTGTGAGACAAATTTATTGCACGAATGTTTTGAAGATAACCAATTTCTGAAGGGATATTGCCTGATAATTCATTCCCTGATAAATCCAGCCCTACCATGTAGTCAAGCATGCTACCCACATAGGATTCATGTCTATTCTTTGTCACAAATTCTACAACTAATTCTTTATATGGCACTATATACCCATCTATTTGATCTAACTCAAGAGTAAAATTGTAGGAATTAACTAAGAAACCAAAGTCGGGCACAATTGTCACATAGGCCAAAGGAAATCGATAGCCAAATGTAATTTCTTTTACCCATAAAAGCATGTTAGTAAAGCATGAAGGAATTGTACCATTAAGTCTATTGTGTGAAAGATCCAAAATGCCCAGATTTTTTAATGTGCATAACTCATGTGGAATATGCCCCCCTAATTGATTCCCTCCTAAAAGAAGAACATATAGGTTTGTAGCATCAACTTGATTTGGAATACTTCCAGAGAATTCATTTTCTCTCAAATCGAGTACCACTAGTGTAGAGCTTCTCAAAAATGCATTTGGGATTGATCCATTGAAAGCGTTCTTTTGCATGTGAAGGTGTATCACTGTGGAAAGATTTAAGGAAGACGTCATTGATCCGGACAACCTATTTTCTGAAATATCTAACAATTGAAGCTCTTTCATATTACTCAATTCAATGGGAACACCACCTTCGAAAAGATTATTTGAGATGAAAAGAGCAACAAGATGTGAGATATTTCCAATCCAATGAGGAATTTGACCAGAGAAAAAATTATTGGACAAATCTAAAGTCAACAATGAGCTGGCTTTGGATAACCCAACTTGAATCTTTCCACTAAACTGGTTATTGCCCAAGTATAAACAGTTTAATTGTGTCATGTTCATGAACTCAGGAAAAATTTCTCCATGGAAATTGTTATTTGAAAGCCTCAAGAATCGCAATGAAAAACAACCAGAGACAAGCGCTTTTGGTAACTCACCAGAGAAATTATTGCTAGACAAATCCAGCAGATAGAGACTGTTCATTTCACCCATAAGAGAAGGAATATAACCTTCAAAACTATTGTTTGACAAGTCTAGATATTTCAAACTCGGAAGGATGCGACCGATATTCTTTGGCAGTTGGCCGTTCAGCTTGTTGTTGGAAATTTGTAGTTTAAGTAGACCATGTTTGGAGTTGGGCAGTTGGAGACTTCCAGTCAAGGAATTATTCATCAAAATCATCCTTTCTAGTCTTGTGTTGTTGTTTAAAAGCCAAGTGGGGAACATTCCAACCAACATATTATGAGAGAGGTCAATGATTTCTAAATTTTGTTGGTACATGAGAAAATTGGGAATGGCTTGTAAGTTGCAGTAGCTTAACTGTAGGACCTTCAATTGATGTGTCGGTGGCTGGGGAGACTCCTCAATTTCTAGTACTTGTAACGTATTGTTTTTGGTTGAAAATTGGAATATCTCAAGCTTTGAGAGGTTGGCTAGAGGACTAAATGAGAACAGACCTCCAAAGTTATTGTTTACAAGAGATAAATATTCAAGGGATATGAGACTAGCAAAAGCAGAAGGTAAGTTCCCACTTAATTGATTGTCTAAGAGTCTAAGAGCTCGAAGTTTTGTCAAGTTGTTGAGACACATAGGTAGGTGACCTTCTAAATAATTTTGACTCAGATCATTCTCAATAAGATTTTTCAACTCGCATATTCCTGAAATTAAAAGGAAGTCAGAATTAACATTGAAAGTGGAAAAAATCAGAATATGGAGACACATTTTATAAAAGAGACAATGATTTAACATAACATGTGAAGTCATCATATAAAAGTGAAAACAAACCAACTTGCAAGGTTTGACTTAATGCCTACATTAAAACACAAATGAGACAAACTAATATATATAAAACACGTTTTCATGGAAACGTATCATTCGAAGCATGGTGATTTGTATTTTATATTTTCTAACAAAATATTTTATATTAAATTATTATGAATTTTTAAACATATTTATAAAACTTTAGAAATTTTAATAATAAAATAATTTTGCTATAGAATCTATTAAATTACTTAACTTCAACTGTCATTTATATATTGAAATGTCAATATATAACAAAATAATCAAAAGAGTATAAACATAAAATCATTTGTTTTATTTTAGATTAAATAATTTGTTTTTTTATAGATTTGTGACTTAAAAATAAATAACTTATTACTTGCATTTAGTTTTCTAAGAATAAATGTCATTTAATTTTCAACTTTCAATCACTATTTAATCTTGAATAAAATTTGATATTATTCAGTTTTTAGAAAAATAAATTAAAAAGAAAAAAAAGAAAAACACAGATACAACCTAAGCCTTATCAACGTAAGAATAATCCCACTTTTCACAAGTCAATTTCCTTGATAAATCATATTATTGCTATTAATTTTAATTGTACAGATTTCCAGCCCTCTTTTTAATAGCATTGATACTTACCTTCTAAAAATTGGATGTCCACCTGTCTCACAATCTCTTAAATCTTGGTCTAGCCGTTATTAAACTATTTGAATGGCTTTCAATAAATTACCACGAGGGCTTCTTTTGAGATATTTAATACCAATATATATATATATATATATATATTTCATTTAGTTATTCATTTGATATCAAAATAAATATACTTTTGTTCTAAAATTATTGCATGTATTTTCTTGTTTATATTTATATTTTTATTCAAATCTTGCATATGTAATAAATTTATTTCATAAATTAAATATGAAATTTAACTTAAATTTTTCATATTTTTCTTTATTCTTTTTACCACAATATATTAGTTGCATAATATAAGCGTAATAGTAATTATGAATTAAGATTATCAAACTATAACTTCTATATTTAAAGAAAGATCGTTGATGCCATAGTGCTATTAGATCCAACTGGATTGATATTTGATTTTACTTATGTTTCATGTTTTTTTCATATTTTGTTCAATCATTTTACTCTTTTTTTATTAATATATATGATATGAATTTTGTGAGATAATACTTATTATATCTCATCTAATTAGATGAATCTATGTTTCTCAATTTATAAAATGTTTTCATACGATCGAAATTCATTTTAAAAAATTTATTCTAGCCCAGCCCACCCAAATGTATAATCCTGCCTACATCAACATATATATATAGCTGTCTGTCTATGTATTGATTATGAGAGTGTCAAAATACTTGAATTCATATCAACGAGCAAAGAGTTTGTAAATTCTCACTATGGCTTGTTAAGTAGCAGATTTTGTAAGAGAGATATTTTTTCATAACTTTTGACTGCAAAGGAGTTAAGAGACATGCCATAGGTTATTGGAAATATCAGAGTGTTAACTTCATTTTTATATTTTGAAACACGACCATTGAAGGTTTCAAGAGGAAGTTATGATTGATTAAGTTATAGTGGTTAGTATTCAATAAATTGTGAGATTTAAAGAGTTTTTCTTGTATTTAAGAATCTTAGTTATCTAAATTTTTATTATCTCCTGCTTTCATATGTTTGCATTTATTTCTTAAGTTTTCTATGCTATGACTTGAGGGTCTTAATTTTTTGAAATTTTTATTGGTGGGAAGCATTATTATTATTATTATTTTGCTAGTTATATATATATATATATATATATATATATTCTCTTTTTAATGGAACTTCTTTTTGAGATGTTCTTTTGATCTCTTAGGCTTGCTTCAACTTAGAAAACTAAATATATGTTTAAGAGGGGCCAAAAACCTAGAGTTAACTTTTTAACAAATTTACAATTAAATTAATCACCCAAATCCAATCCTCTAACTCAAAATCAATGCTTTAGTTAATTAATTATCACAGTAATATAAGAATTAGTGGTAGTATCTTTAAATAAAAATCAATTTCAATTATAACTAATAAGTAAGACACTATTACTTGTAAAATCTTTATATTTACCTAACTCTTGTAGAGATCCACTTATGCTATTATAACTTAGATTCAAGAATTTCAAGTTTCCCATACTCATTAATCCTGCACCAATATAAAAGAAAAAAAAATTTGAAACCTAGCTAGATAAGAAATTATTAATAAAGATGGTACTTTTTGGAGTGTCAGAGATTATCCTTGAGCATTAATCTTGGTAAAATATAATGTGATGTTCTCTTAGATTGATAAACATAATAAATTAGAATTTTAGGAACAACTTGAAAACTGTTGTAGACACTAACTATTTATTATCATGTTTTGAAAATGAAATATTGCTCCAGAGAGGAGGGTGAAAACATAGTGTTAATTTTCAAACAAATTCACACCCAATCCTCTAATAACTCAAAATCTATGAATTTGTTAATGAAATACGGCGATAATATAAGAAACTAAATATACAACTTGTGTTCCTTAGTTGAATTTAATGAATTTATTATGTCAAGCCAGTTGTGTTTCCAAAAGAAAGCTAAGGTTTATCTTATAGCCAGGAACATAATGGTATAATCTTCAAGTAGAAATGAGCTCCAATTTTAACCAATAAGTAGTAAGTAAATGCTTGTAAACTCTAAAATTACCTAGCTCTTGTAGGGAGCCCCTTATGTTATTATAACTTAGATCCAAGAATCTCAAATTTTCTAATCCTCCACCTGGAAAAATAGAAACAACAAAATTTGAAAATTTGATAAGAAATTATTAACAAAGAAAATCTTTATGAAAACATACCTTATTTAGGGTTGAAATCTCTAAAATTATTCCATCTCAAAATCAAAGTAGTCAATGAAGTGATTGTGTTAAGGTATGATAAGATACTACTGTTTAAGTAATTATTGCCAAGATCTAAGATCTTCAATTGCTTCAAACTCCTAAAGCTATAATGGGTTGCAAAGACCGAAATATGATGTTCAAGCTATTAGTGCCTTGGTAATCAGTTGCGTGAATTATTTAGTAAATGAGTGAAAGATGAAAGATAATCTACCTCTATTGTCAACCCAGCCTTCAAAAGAATTGCTAGACAAGTCCAAGATTTGGAGCTCTTCAAACGGTTGAAACAAGGAAAAATTAAGAATTCTAGTTCTTCCATCATAGAAGACATGACTGAGTGAGAGATTCATCACTCGGCCAGTGGTGGTGTTGCACGCAACTCGATCCCAACTGCAACAATCAGAAACTCCATCATCAGCCCATGACTGAAGTTCTTGATTTGCATATGGATCGACTGATGAGTTTTTGAAGAACGACTTGATTTCCATCAGAGCAAATCTTTCTTCTTCCAAGCAACCTTGGATTCCTTCCATTTGAAGTGCTAAAGCTATTGCAAACAACATGGAGAATTTAGTGAAGAAACTCTCCATATTGCAATAAAAGCCCTTGTCAATCTATAGCTTTACTACTCTATGCTATTTAAAGAAGTATATATGTAAGTAATTTAATTAAAATTCAAAGATTTCTTTAAAACAAAAAAAAAAAATCAAAATCAAAACCACTTAATGCCTTCGGGGAAAGCCTAAAGAAATTTCAAATGAAATTGATGGCATGTGGACTGCACTTTATTATTATTATTTTTTTGAATTAAAATGTGAAAGTTGGAAGCAGTGGCGGAGGTACGGGTTGCGTCATGGGCCCCCAACCAATCAAAATTGAACAGGTGTGGTGTCTTCATATGATCCTATCCAGACATGTATGTACGTTACAAAAGCCCTCTTACAAGTGTTTTTAAAATTTCGAAGTCGGTTCCGGTCGAGCGTTAAAACAATGCCGGCAGAGAGGAAAACAGAGTCTTTGTTTATAAAACAAATGATGTTAAAGACTCTATGTTTGTTTTTAACTTTTAACGTCATAAGTTTGTCTCTTCATATAGAAAGTTATAAAACAAATGATGACAAAGACTGCTGGCATTGTTTATAAAACAGATGATGACCAAAAAATTAATTTAAAGTGGTACTTGTGGTTCAAATGTTTTGTTTATAAAATACATTTTATTTTTATTTCTGGAATCCCACTCTTAAGATTGAAGACAAAAAAGATGATAAACTAACGAAAAGTGATGAAAATTGATAAAGAAAAGAAAAAAATAAGATCATTTTTGGCGATAAAATTTATGAAAAGTGAAATGATGTTATTAAAATTTACTTCAATATTTTGGTACTAATCAAACAAGTCCTCAATTATTTGGTATCATTTAGATAACAAAGAACTCCTTGATCTAAATATAAGAGTAAGGAGAATTTATAATATTAAATTATTTGTTCTTGGTTGCAGAAGTATTATTTTATATTTTTATTTTTTTGGTTTAGTTATATTCAATGTTGCTTTTCCAGGGCTGTAATCAAGAACAAAAATTGAAAGCTTTGGAGGAGAAGAATTACAGTGCAAAGAAGCAGAAGCAAGTTGACGATGCCTCTTTTAACAGTAGCAGTCTTGATCATCCATCCAACCAATGAATCAAAGATAATAAAAAACAAGATACTGAAAACAGTGCTGAGTGATCTTTAATTCAATCACAAAATTGTAACCATTTATGCAGACCAGTCCTCAATAATCTTGATGTACTACAACATTTTGAATACGAACTGATGGTGAATTAGGGTTATTGGTGTTGGTCAAAATTAGGGTCACATAACACCATTCAAAACTGTTTCTACAAGTAGATTATAGTACAATGTAGAATATTTCTGTATCTTGGAGTCTGTATTTGGAGAAATAGGGGGTTTCCCAAGACAAAAGAATTGATGGAGAAGCGGCTTGAAAGGGAAACATGAAGGAGGCAGCAGTCTCCATTAAAAAATTACAGTGAAGGAAGGCTGCTGCCCAGCACATTTATTTTTCTAGTCTAATGATTTATAATTTATTTATTTATGATATTATCTTAAAATAAAAAGGGTATATTTGGTAATGTGTGGGGTGATTTTATAAGACATTAGCTACTAAAACATTCTAATGGGTTGCATAGACCAAAAAGGGGTTTTCATACAATTTTTAAGGGGTGCAACGCTTTTTATTTTGATTATCACAGCTTTTGGTTTTTTCTTTTCTTGAACTAGTTTTTTCTTTGTTAAATCTTTCATCTGCTTCCTGTTTTTATTTTTATTTATTGGTATTTAAGTTGTTTCCTACCGATAGTTTTCTTTCTTAATTGTTCCCTGCAAATACTATATTTATGGCAAAGTTAGTATAATGCATTCGTTTCTTAACTGTAAAACAATATTCAACAATAAACCATTTCTCTCTCTCCCTCACTCTCTCACACACACACACATATATATATGCTAGGGCAAGAGCTGCTGCTCCTCGCTTTGGCGACTAAACAACGAACCCGGTGTGGACTATGCCAAGTAAACTTAAAGAGAGAGCTTGTTCCCGTAGTCCCGAGAATAGAGCGCGTGTTAAGAGCAGTGTCTTCTTTTATTATCCATAACGACTCTCGGTAACAGATATTTTGGCTCTCGCATCGATGAGGAACGTAGCGAAATGTGATACTTTATGTGAGAAAAAAAAAAACTAATAATAATTAATAATAGAGTTATTTAAAAAATAATAATAATGATGATGGAGAAATCTATGAGAGAATTCTTTCTCCATTTTTGAAAAGGAAAGCAGCCGCGTGGAATACAAAAAAAGCATAGAAAAGTAAACGCAAAAGAAAATTACTTTTTGACCAAGGTGGAAGTTGGACTACCCACTAACCATAGCTTTTCTCTACAATGACGTTAATATAACCCATGATTAATATAGTATTATTAATGATATAATTATCTAATAAAAAATAAAAGACCAAGAAACAATAATTTGTCTCAATCATAACATTCAAAAACTTTATCCTCCATACAAGCAGTGATATTTATACTCCTTTAAAACTGTACTACAACCTCACCTTTGTTACCTCCCTAAAATGTAGTACATCTTTCTAGAAAAAAACTATCAACCAATTATACTGTGTTAAAAATATTCTAAATAACTAATACAATGGTGCTGTACATCACCTTCAGTTGCTTATCAATTAAGACCATGAGAAATTAGGCTACATTTGGCACATTGAATTGTATTGTACTATTTAATCTGATAAAATTATTTTTTTTTGAAAGATTGATAAAATTAAATTTGATTGTGTTAAACTAAATTATTCTAATAAGATTATGTATTTATCGATATTTCATATTAAATTATATTAAGTTGTCAAAAATTTGGATGTGATATTTATTTTTAAATAATTTTTAAAATAAAAAATATTATAATCTTAGAATTAAAATTAAGAATAATTCTCTAGTTTCTTAGAAACCATTAATTCATGCCACCCATTTCCAACAAGTCTCACCATAGTGGTGGTGGTGGTGTGTATATATATATATATATATATATATATATATATTTACAGCTTTGACATTTCCTACTCTACAAATAAAATTAGAACAGAGTGTTGTTTGCTAGAGTGTAATGTTGACGGTATAGCCTTGAAAATAGAACCGCGTGTTGTTTGATTTGAAGAGTTTAATGAATATTGAAAGTCGATGTTGGTAGTATAGGTCCACTGACTTCTTTGCTGAAGTGTAACTCTCAAGGTATATATTATCAATGCATATACCTTGAAAATTAGAGCAGCGTGTAATTTCCAATGCAAAGCCTTGACATTTCCTACTTTACAAAAGAAAATTAGAACAGTGCGTTGTTTAGTTTGAAGAGTTTGATGACTATTAAAAGTCAATATTTGGCAGTATAGGTCCATTGATGTCTTTGAGTAGAGTGTAATTTTCACGGTATAGCCTTGAAAATTAGAACTTCAGATTAATTTTTCTTTTTCTTTTTTACATTCATAACTCCTTAAAGATCTCCTTTTTCGTTTTTGCTTTTTTTTTTTTTTTTTCATACTCCAAAGATTTCATTGATTCCAAAAAATGATTGGTAATCAAACTTTCAACTGAAAAAAAATATATGGATTTCATTGAAATATCAAAATCAAGGATTTCATCAAAATTATTTCCAACAAAAATAATCACATTAAAATTTATAAATGAATTATATTATAATACAATTGAATTTTCCTTTCTCAGTTTTTATAGGACTGATTTAATTTTTTATTATAAGTTGAAAATATAGAAATGAGTTGTTTACTAGTTTTTGTTGGTTTATGGTAAGCTCCTTAAAGTTTGGGAGTTATATGTGTTTGTTATTTTTGTTTTTATATTCTAAATCTTTATGATTATGTGCAAATATTTATAAATTTGGTTAAAATAAAATTGAAGTTTTTGAATTGAAGTGTCTTTAAAATAGAAGTGTTAAAAGTTAAAAGAGGATAATTTTGGAACAGAATTAAGTGCTTTTAGAATTCTTTTAGTTTTAAAGTGGGATGGAGTGTTTTTAGAAAAAGCAGTGTGCAAAGAAAAAATTGGATCGAAAGAAGAAAATCTCTTATATAATATTATAAATTTGAACCATAAACTGCAAATTCCCTTTGAAAGCCTTGCTAAAATTTGATTTTACGTACAATGATTTTGTCCATCGAACTTAAAATCATTGAATTGGTGAAATCTATACAGTTTTACTATATTGGGAATATCAAATCTTTATGTAATTTCTTTATCACATTTTTTTTTTTCTTTTACAGATTGTTAACAAATTTAAAATATATATATATATATATATATATATATTACAATTTTATTGTGATTGGTGAGTAGACAAATCTCTTTATGATGATGCGCACCTAATAGTAATAATAATAATCATAATAATAATATAAAAGAATTACATCTCAATACTTTTCTGGTAAAAGAATTACTATAAAGTAGCTAAAGGGCGTTCCATGATTGACATGGAATATTTATATAGTCTACACCAAAGAAATTTCACATGTATTACGAATTATGATCAACAATCTCTTTTTCTCTCTCTATATAAATTACGCTTGAAGTGAATGATGCTATTTGTTTGTATTAATTATAAACTTCTAAATAACTTGTTAACTGAAATCACACAGCTATGTAAACAAATACAAATCATATAAGAAAATATATTAAGTGACAAAGATTCATATGACGTAAAACTTATATTTAGGAGTCAAGCTCTGAAAATTCTTATTTTTTGTTGTGGCATATGCTGCATGATATTAAAGTTTAATATTATAAAGTTCTATATAATTCAATCTAATTTAATATTATGTATTGAGTCAAACATGGATTAGACACTTAAATTTATTATTTAATAAATTATAGTTATTTAGTAATAATCGAATTAATAGACTAATTTTTTAATTTATGAGACTATCTTTTGATATATAAAGTACTTCTGAAAAATACATAAAAGAGAAACAAGTAATGTAATGTAATAAAGTAACAAGCTACAACACTATCTTGATTGGTTTGAAGGCTTCAATGACTTACTAAAAAATCAACTTTTGATAGTTTAGGTCTATTAGTACATATCTTGGTGATGAAGTATCTATTAAAATTCAAGGCATAGCCTTCACACTTCTAACTTCGTAAAGGAAAGTGAAACACTTTGGTCATACCGTGTGGGTTGGTTTAAAGTGGACAAATGGAACACCTTGATTCCAATACCATGTCGGTAGATTTAAAATAGACTTTGATGAATTTTTAAAATCAACATTTTGAAATATAGGTCTATTGGTGCTTGGAAAATGTAATAATGCAGCTTTCCTAGTGCCAAATTTTCATGGTATAACGTCACACTTTTTAGTAGAAATGATTGAGTATCCATCTTGATACTAAGAAGTCAATGGTTCAAGTTTCATTTTTGTTCTTTAAAACATAAAATATTGGTATGAGTTTCAACTTGGTAGAAATTGTCCTCTCATTAGTTGTGAAAGTAGTATTTGGAACGTACTATTAATGATCAATTTCAACATATTCAGATAATTCTCTGACCCGTTAGGTGTTAGCATTCAAAGAAAAAAAAAAAAAAAAAAGAATTCATGGTATAGCTAAGATATATTTTGCTATGAAAAGGAAAATTGATACACCTTGGACCCAAGCCAATAAGTCACAAGTCAATTGTAGGCCTATTGGTGCCTTGACGAAGATGTGACAAAGTTGCTTACATAGTGATGTGTTTGAGAAATATCAATGAAGAACCAAATAAAAGCTAGCTGTACCATGTCATTTAATTTGGTTGGAACGCTTCAACCAAATTTTGGCATTGTGTTGCCGAATGTAGGAAAATCAACGTAAAACCAAGTTATGAGGACAGTGTTGTTTGGTTTATAGACTTAAGTGAATTTTAAAAATCAACGTCTTGTAGGTCCACAACGTAAAATCTTCAAATTATTCCTTATTTCTCAAACACAGTGTAATGGCAAAAGTGCGACAAAAGATCTTTCACAATGTAAAATCTTCAAGATAAGGCAGGGAAAGATGCATGAGAGGTTGGCCCACGCTGATTTAATGTTAAATTATTGTTATTGTTACTTTTTCAAATTCAAAAGTCTATTATGATTTGTCAAAATTAACATTATTTGTATCGTCCAATTATTTATACTCATAAATGGGAGATAATTAAATGTATAATTAAAAAATAAAACTAACCACATAAGCTATAAAATACGAGTTTAATAAGAATTAATCCCAACCTCTTGGAGGATGTGGAAGAACACAACCGTGTATGCTTAGTGGCAGTGTGTTTGGGCTGATTTTTTGAAAACTATTTTGAAGTTGAAATTGTTTGAAGTTATTATTGATTAATAGCAAACTTATCTAATTATGGTTTATGTTTATTTCACAAATCTCAAAAAAAAAAATGAACTAGATTTGCAACAAAAACACAATAAATTATGTAGATTTATTTCTCAATATCATGCAAAATTTAAAACAAACATATATAAAAATATATTTGAAATTTAAGAAGAAAAAAATTTTGCAAAAGATATTTGATTATATAATTACAATATTTTTATTATAAAAATTTGTTTTGTATAAATATAATATATGGAAGCCAATAAATATTTATTTTTTATTACTAAGATGCATCGCAGCCATATATATTGTCACTTTTATTTTATTTTTATTGCAGCCTTGTTTCTTGGAAGCAATTTTGTAAAATAATAAGATTGACCTTATTCTCAGTAATTAAAAAAATAAAATAATATAAAATAACAGAATACATCCTAAATACAATATAGTAGCAGAGGCAGATGGGGGCTCAGATCATGGCCCGCCTCCTTAACCAATAAGATTTTTTTTTTTTTTTTAATAATTCAATTATATATATTAATTACATATATTTTTATCAATTTTAGGACAGTTTATCTAGATTTTAATTTCAATAGTTTAATTATATATTCATTATATAAATATTTGTTACTAATTTTGGGAGATCTAATTTATCTAGATTTTAATTCTTATATATTGATACATGATTTACACCTTTTTATTGATTATCTAGTTATAGTTTTGTATTTATTTTTATATGTATTATTTTGAGTTTTTATTTTATGAGAATTGTAACTAGGGAGATCCTATTCCCACCCAAAAAAGTTATTCCTACACCTTTTTTTTTAAAAAAATTTTTAATTATTATTATGTTTTTTGATAAGGCTATTGGTCAAAGCTAATATATTATTAGAAAAAACAAAAAGCCAAAACAAAATAAAGAACAATCTCTAAAATATTACAACCAGGCTATATGAAGGGAAAGACAACGGAAAATTCATTTGAAACCGAACTTTTGCAAATCAAACTCCTATAGTAGACCTCATTAAAAACCTTATAGGAAAAACTCAACGCGAAAAACCCAGCAAGGAAAAAAGAATATCCACCACCAAAGCCAAAACCAACTAAATCGATAACTACTTTTACCAAGAAAATCATCAAAGAGAAAGAAACCCAAAAAAAACTGAAGCTATCCACCACCAAGTTGAGCTAACAAAAGAAAGAGAGCCAGAAGCTAAAGCATTCGTAATAGAATTTTTATCGCGATATATATGAGTTACCATGAAATTCATATCTTGCAAGTTAAATTATTAATACATTCTTACATCAAATTACTTGTAAAGACATAATTAAATAATTTCAAAATACCCTTAAAAAATATTAATACTCTTGTAAAACATTTTTACTTATCATTTATATCATTATTTCTACAACTCTTTTACACTTTTATTATGAATATCCTATTAAATTTGATTTCTTGAGGACGAATTATTTTGTTAATATAGAACCGAATTCTCTTTAAATTGATAATTTAATAAATATTTTACATAAAACTTTTTTAACAAAAGGAATAGATGTTATATATTTATTATTTTATTTGATTCACAAAACTAGTGTTTATTTATGCATTAAATTTTTAATACCATTATAGTAGATGTTTAACTTTGATTTTAATAACTTATTTTTCTAAATATTAGTAAATTTGATTTATATTCATTTAATATTAAATTTTCCTTTCGGCTCCTTCAAAATCAAAATCCTGACTCTGCCACCTGAGACTATATTTGATATAATGTCGTTTCCTTTAGTTTTTGTTATGGTTATAGCGCAGAAATGTATGCATATATATATATATATATATATATATATATTCTCTTTGGTTTCTGTTTAATTTATAATATAAAAAGTTATGCAATAATTTACAGATAGACTACATGTACATATACAATTTATCATTGATTTTTATTAATAAAATCGTTTTTATTTTAAAAAATATAAAATTCTCTTGTAATCATTTTACTGATCATATTATAGGGGGAAAAAAAGACAAAAAATCTTTTTGGTTTCACCCCTACATAGTCTTGAAATTTTTTACTCTATGAATAACATTAAAACATTTTGGTCCCAACATCATGTTGTTTGGTTTAAAGACTTCGTCAAATTTTAAAAATATAACAATACATCTTTCATTTTGAAGGTATGACCATGAAATTCCCTATCTAAAAGGGACATTGAAACACTTTGGAATCCAACGTAGATATTATCTAGTTTTTACAATTTTTTTTTTTTTTTTTTAATGATTGGGATAAACCCAAGGATCAATCGACCCAAATGAGGTTTGATTCTATAGCGTGGGCAGAGGAGTGACTCCTTTGTACAAGGAAGTATCCTACACATAAGTGGGGAGAAGACCTACACAAGATGGGGGGACAACCCACACATTTTTATATGGTTGGGTATCGTCTTATTAACATGACTCATCTCTACTCTTCTCTTGAGTCCAAGAGAGTCCCGTAAAAACTGAGGTTTTTTTTATTGAAATCTGAATTTTACTGAAAATCCTTTAAAATAATATCTTAAATCTGATGGTCACTTTGATCAAAATATCAATTGAACAAATAAAAAATCTACATATTTCTCGTGTTGGACCCATATACTAAATAAATAAAATATTTATAAAATACTTTGGAAATAATATTTCATCTATAAAACTATTATGGAAATACATTATAAAATCTGATAAATAAAAGAAAGGGCAAATTACACTAAAGTACCCGAACCTATCGGATTATTACAGTCATGATGCGAGTTTTATCTAAATTACACATAAATACCTTTGACTTGGTTTGACTAACGACCAATTAACGGTAAAATTAATGCTCAAGGGTAAATTGGTCTTTTTATATATCAAATAATATTTGGGATATTATTTAAACAAAATGTCTCTCTCTCTCTAAAAAACAAAATCTCTCTCTCTCTCCTTCTTCTTCTTCTTCTTTTTTTTCTTCTTCTTTTGCTCATCATCATCTTCTTCTTCTTCTTCTGCTCGTCTTCTTCTTCTTCTTCTTCTTCTTCTTCTTCTTCTTCTTCTTCTTCTTCTTCTTCTTTTTCTGCTCTTCTTCTTCTCTGGGTTCGAAGGAACCCAGATCTGGGTTCCATTCGAACCCACATCTGGGTTCGAAGGAACCCAGTTTCTGGGTTCCATTCGAACCCAGAAATCGAACCCAGTTTCTGGGTTCGAATGGAACCCAGAAATTGGGTTCCTTCGAACCCAGAACTGTTGGTTGGTCATCTTCGTCATCTTCTGTTCTTGTTTTTTTTTTTCCTTTTTTGTGTGGTGATTGGTGGTTGGTAATGGTTGGTTGCTTGATTGTGTGGTGATTGTGTGGTAATGGTTGGTTCACAGTCATGGTTCGAAAAAATTGGGTTCAAAACTTCTGTATTTTTGGTGATTGTGTGGTGATGAGGAAGATGCGTGATTCAGGGTGATAGGGATTTCGTGATGGTTTGATGGGTTCATGACTGTGAACCCAGTCAAATCTGGGTTCAAACCCAGATGCCCAGAAGAAGATGATGATGAACAAGAAGCAGAAGAGAAAGGAGAACAGAGATGATAAGGGCATTTGTGTCATTTCATTCTAAAAATGTTGTCAAACTGTTAAGTTTGACTAAGTCAACTAACAGTAGAGTATTTACCTGTAATTAAGGATAAACTCACACCACTGATGTAATAATGTGATATGTGAATGTACTTTAGTGTAATTTTCCCTAAAAGAAATAATATGCATAAATGCAATTGTTTATCATTATGTGAACCTTCTCATGATCTGCAATAATCTGGACAAACCTACAGCGAATACCTAGAAAAATGGATTTTGAAAAAGAGTGATTGTTAACACTCAATGAGTGGATTTAACTTTTCATAAAAATATTTTATATAAAACATAATATATTTCTGGTAACAATAAATACTTTTCAATTATTCATATAAATTCATATCTAAAACAACAAAACTGAATTTAAATCTAATCTAGTAGTAAAACTAAAAACTTCTTTATAAATCATATTTATAACTTTAATAATATAAAACCCAAAAGTCTATAATCTGTAAAACTTTTATGAAAATTTCTTTCTATAAATCTAGTGTTTTGTAAATCTCTTTCCCCATTGATCAAACTCAAAATATAACATTTGTAATTTGAAAATCTACACCAACTAGTATCCAGGGGAATTTGTTATATATGGTGGAGATACTCAGCACACATACGGAATGAGGGATAACATCTGTCATATATGTGTTGGACGAATCTAGGACTCACACATATGTAGTCTATCTAACTGTTAGAAGGGAGGGTACAATTCTGGTGTTTTGAAAACATTTTTATTTTTCTTTTCTCAAATCTGTTTTGAATATCCATATAATTTTGAATACCTACTTTTATCAAAACAAAAATCAATATTCTTTCTTAAAACATAAAATCATATTATTTGAAACATTTTAAAATTTTTCTAATATTAACTCAAGTTGAAAACATAAAGTTCTCGCTGAAATTTCTTGTAATTATACACATATACAAATTTGTAACAAATTTTCATCTCAATCGTAAAATATAATTTATAATCTATAAAAATCAATTAACTAAACAAATAATTTATTTCCAATAAATAATTAAAACTAAGATATAAATAAACATAATTCAATCAATTTAATTAAAATAAAACTATTCACTCATATAACTTCTTTGCTTATTTCTGGATCTAAAATGAGTTTTCACCTGATTTCTCATAATCCTGAATCCATCCTAAAATCACATTAACGTCATGAATTTAGAACTTATAGAAATATTAATTAATTTCCTAGATTCCAAATCTCAATAAAATAAGAAAAAAAAATCACTTATTTAGATAAATCAAACATCAAATTATTTAGATCACCCATAAAAATTTTTCTTATTTTTTTCTTCTCCCTTCTTTTTCTTTCTTCTTTTCTCATAGCTTTTCCTTATGCTGCCTGGTTGTAAGTGTGAGTTGTGCGTGTGTCTTGTTTTTTTTCTTTTTTTTTTTTCTTTTTTTTTTTTTTTTTTTTTAAGTGAACATCAATATATATAAAAACCATCATGTGGCCGACATACGCAAACACACACTCCTTTCAATTTGCCTCTCATGGTTATATTGATATTAGTCCAAATTTTTTTCCATAAAAAATTTTGCCATCAATTCTTATCCTTATCTTTGACTTTTCTTCTTTTTATTTTTATTTTTTTTCACAATTGTTTTAATTATCTCAATTTACTATTGAAATTTTGTCTCATTGATTTGATAAGTCATTCACATTTCTTTTGTCTTTGTTGCCGACTCATACCACCATTCAATCTCTTTTATTTTGTTTTATTTTTGTTTTTATTTTTGTTTTTTTTTTCCTCCAATTTGACTTTTCTTGATTCTACACCCATTTTATCTCAATCCAATTGCTTTGCTTTGATGACATATGTCCAATTTTCTTAAAAATAAAAAGGTCTCAACCCCCTACCAATTGCTTTGATCGGCCATCATTTTTTATTACAACATTTATCTTGTAAATTTTCATTTTGCAACCCATATTTTGCTATGATTTTTTTTTTACACCCTTTTGTATATATATCTTTTATGCTTAAAAGTAAATGAGTACATTTAATAGAAAAATGTCTTACACTAATTTCTAATTTAGGTTCACTTAAATTTTGAGCTCTATAAATGATTGATTGAACTATTTTTATCACTTCAATTAGACTGCTTAATAAATTCAATAAAATTATTTATTAGGATTGTACTTAAATTAAGCCAATATATAATTTTTATTTTGAGTTCAATTTATTTTTTAGATCCATTTGGATTGGAGCCTTACACTTATTGTATGTAGAACTTGTGACTTGAAAGTCACGGGCAGTGGACCTACCAACAACACCATTGACCAACTGCTATTTGTACAAAGAGTTTGGTTTACACCCATTATACAGAAAGAAAGAATGGACTAGAGTGGCAATATTAATACCCCTTTAAAACTGTAGATACACATTAAATTAATATTTTCTTTAATTGTAGTGTTGTCCTTAAATAAAATTATTAAAAAGTTAAAAAAATTATAAATACACCCGTAGATGATGTCAATTCATTATTCAATTTTTTAAACATGTCTACTATTGTTTTTCACCTAAATTTTAAGTATTCATTAATTAAACTCAAATAATAATTATTTAAATTTAATTATTAAAATAACCATCATAATTACTATTTAAAAGTAAAATTGTGTAGTTAATTACAAATAAGTTAAAATAAAAGTTAAATATAAAAACAAAACATAAACAAATTTGCAAGGAGATTCCTTCCCTTCTTCTCATTTTATTTTTATTTTTTCAATATTAATATAGCATTTGAAGTTTTGAACAGAAGACAACATAAATGATACTTTGGATAATAAATGACACATTCTTTTACATTATAACAATTAAAAATTTTAATGGAGTGTGCACATAAAAGAGGTGTAGATATATATGTATGTATATGTATATATATATTATAGGCGCAATTATTGTCACATGATTGATAATTAGCGAGAGGTTGAATGTAAAGATTGACTTTTCTACTGCTTCTTCACAAAACAGAAATCACAATCATTATACTATCAACTAAATATCATAAATTAAGAGTTTAATAATCTTACCCAACCATTAAGTTTACCTTTAAATTATAGTCTTTGGACTGATTGTAAGAGTTATTATTGAAGTCAATCAAAGAGCTATAATTTATGTGTAAGGTTAGTGATTTAGTACAATAGTCAAACCTATTAACTAAATATTTTCTATTATTTTTTAAATTCAATTTATTCTAATTTTACTAAGTATTGATGAATACATAATACAAAGGCAACTACATTTAAAATCTCCTCTTGCATCATAATTTTTGTTCAAAGCACCCTCCCTAGGAGTGAAGACAAAATTGCCTTATGGTAACAGCTAACAAGCTTCCCACCCACCAACACCATGAACAAGAATATTGCTAAACAATTCAAAGAATTCTAAAAAATTAACTCAAATGATGTGGCGAGTGATTAATTTCTATCATATAAATCATAGGATAAAGTAATACATGATATGGTAGGGATAAATCATGAAATTCGGTTTATGCAGTTGTCTTTGAATCTACTTAGCCAATTAGCAAAACCAAAAGATGTGGTTTCCAGCTCTACTGCAGAGAAGCTGTCTTACTCCTCAAATCTTGATCTTATATCATCTCACGATTAACGAAGAGTTAAGAATAATAGATGGCATGACAACTTAAACTCAAGCAATTAGATTATTAAGATGATTCTAGCTCTCTCTCTCTCTCTCTCTCTCTCTTTTTTTAATCTAGGAAAGCATAAACTTTATTAGTAAATTATTTAGCTAAGTTAGTTATTAATTCTTGAAAATTAGGAAAGATAGTAGGCATTAGAAAAGCGTTTATCAAAACGTCTTCAATGCACAAATGAATTGTGAAAAAATTCAAATGGAACATAGGACAAATACACAATGTGTTGAAATATACTTCCTTCATACAATCATCACTATTCAATGACAAGTTGATGGCAAAAAAAAAAAAAAAATGTAGACTGTGTTAAAATGACCATCTATTTTTTGAAGCTCTGTTAGGTAACTATTTTATTGGCTAACTCAACAAGGCAATTGTTATGGTAATAAATTATTATGGCTAACAATTAAGAAAGTTTTGTGGTAAAAAAGCAAAGAAAAAACATTAAGAGAATCTATATATATCTATATACATATATATATATATATAGTTATTATCATTTTTTCCTCTAACCATTAATGAATCGTTATTTTCTTCTTTATTAATTTAAGAAATATCATTTTACTCATTATTTTGACTTGAATTAATATTATTTCAAATGATTTTTTGGCATTTTTAAAATCATCAAAAGAAAAAATTATGATTCATTAATCGTCAAAAAGAAAAATGATAATAACTCATATATATATATATATATATATGTGAGAGAGAGAGAGAGAGAAATGGTTTATTGGGATCCATGCTATGTTATTTTTATTTAAGAAATCTTGTACAATAAAAGTTAAGCAAATAAAATTTTTTGTAGTAAGTGGGTTATTATTAATTTATGAAATAATAAAATCTCTTAAAATTTTTTTTAATGGAATATACTTACAAATGTGGTGCATCTGAAAATTTATTTTGTTTCTGTTGGATCAATTCAATTTGCAAGCCCAAGCTCACTTATTTACATCCAAATTAATGAGTAACAATATTTATACCTTGTAAATTTGTATGTGCACCTATTTTTATGTACAACCTATTATTATTTTTTTAATGTATAATTCGTAAGCACGCTCCCCATATTATTAATACATTCTTCTTTTGTTTTTTATTTAATTACAAATTAACAAATTCTAAAATAATTAAAATAAAACAAATAAAAACTATGGGACTCCTTCCAAAACTGACGAGAGATAATTTTGAATGTAGAGGGACTAAGGAGATTTTTTCGATTGATGCTCCGACCTGAAGCTCGAGAATATGCATCAAGGAGATTTTTCAGAAAACGAGAAAGTCCTTCGACACATAGGAGAAAAAGATAAAATAGAAACCTCTCCAATTACTAGAAATTTGTAAGATAAAATAGAGATACAATTCATCACTCCATTAATCCAAGATGCCAAGAAACCCAATTTCCCCATCATTCTCTCTAGAAAGACCCACTCCACACCATCATAAGCCTTGGACATATCCAACTTAAGAGCCGAAGCATCATCTCTTCCCCCACCCTTTCTTTTCAATGCATTGATACACTCAAAACCCACCAAAGCATTATAAGAAATCAAACCGCTAATGATAAAAGCACTTCGGGGATTCGAGATCACATCTCCTAAAACAATTGTTAGTCTATTAGCCATTGTCTTTAAAATAATTTTGTAAAAGACAATGCACATGCTTATTGGCCTGAAATCAGTCATCACTTCAGCCCTTCGAGTCTTAGGAATTAAAGTGATAAGAGTGGAGTTAACAACCTCAACCAAACTAGCTTTATTCAAATACTCCAAGCTTGCCTTCACAAGTTGAATCCCCAACCAAGTTCCCATTTTTTTTTCTTTTATTGTAAGACATGAAAAAAAAAAAAAAAAAAAAACCCAAACAAAACCAAATAGAATCTTAACCATCCATCAATGTTGATGATTAAATTGACTCTTTTAGCACATAAAATCTCTCTTAAAATATAGGTTCAGATATGTAAAGCGGATAAATTTTGTTACTATACTAAAATGTATTCAATAAATAGTATAAATGATTCTTTAATACCAGTAGAGATGGGGCAAAGTAAAGGTAAATCAACCCAACCCAACCAAATCGACCTAAAATTTGCAGTTTTTTATCGGCTATTCATAGTCAATTGAATTGGTTCGATTTACTGATTAAAAAAATGACCCAACTTGGTCTTTCGTCGATTAATGGTCTCAAAGTCAAGGACCAACTCAATAACTGAATACTTAAGTTAAAATTATTATACTATTGAATAAAAAAATCCAATGAGAATTTAAGATTTATAATTTAATAAATAGTTTAACTTAAAGTGAAGTTTATATATATTAATTGATAACACTTCACCATTAACAGTAATAGTTGTTGATTAAATTTCTTACACTTTCACATGTGATCTTTCTTCTCTCTATCTCTATGCTTATATTTAATTTGTTTATTTATGGTGTGTTCACATGTTGATCAATTGCTTCAACACCTGAGTGTAAATTTTTTTAAGATTTCAAGTTGATGAATTGAAAGCTAGTTGATGAGTTTGAAACCAACTAACCAAGCCCCACATCGATCGTTAATAGCTTGTTATCATGATAGCTTCTCTATATATATCTCATTGTTTAACAGTTGTAGAGGTGAAGTTTTAAGGGTGATAATTCCAACTTCTAAAACATCAAAGTTAATATTTGTTTAGTAGGTTTTTTCGTGTCTCGGCCCAACAGGCCCAAAAAGGCTCCAACTGAATGAAAAACCAAATATTTTGTTCGGTGTTGTTCGGTTTGAGTCGGTTTCACTGGTTAAATCGGATCAATTCGGTTTACTCAATGGAAAACCAAATATTCTTAGTTTCGATTTGGCTTTAATCAAAACTAAACCGACCCAAGTTTTGTCCGCTCTTAAATACCACTACACAATGTAGCTTGGTAATAGAAAGTTTCATTTAACATGATAATCTCAATTTTAAATTGTACAATGTGGCTTGATTGTTCACCCAATCAATCGATAACGAAACTTTTCAATGAGTGCAGCCTTACCAATGAGACTCTTGTTGCCTTTAACCACCACCATCACCTCCACCACCGCCACCCTTTTCACCAGTAATTCTCTCATGCGAGGTCTGTGTCCAACAGAACGTAAGCTGCTTCTCGGTTTTTGTTTTTGTGGCCTAATGTTCAAGCATGTGATAGGCTGTTTGCGGGTTTCTTTTGTTTCTGTTTGGCAGTGATTTATCTGGGTTTTTTTTTTGGTTAGTTGATTTTTGTGGCTTGTTAATTTGCTTGTGCTTTGATTGCTGTAGTTATTTACTTCTTGTCAAACTCTGTGTGTGTGTTGTGAGTTTGAAGTTTTAGCAGTTTTTCCTAGTTTGGATTTCATATGTTCCTTGACTTGAAGTTGGATTGTTAGGCTTTCACTTGAGTTTACTTAAGGTGGTATCTGTGTAAATTTAGCGTATTTATTGAATAATGTTAGGTATGCGAATGTTATATGGTATTTATGCAAAGTTCGTGCATTTTTTGAGTAATACTAGCTATTTCAATTTCGTAAGGTGGTATTAGTTTAAAGTTCGCATTTTTTTTTAGTAATATTAGACATTCTAATTTTATATTGGGTTCATGCAAAGGTTGGTAGCAATGTAAAAGTATCAATCCGCAGTGAATTGATAATGGAAAAAGATTTGTGATTAGCTCAAAAGTTATAAATTCTTGAACCAGATATTTTTACATTGAAATTGTATCAAAAATCACAATAGGTAGTACTATATTGAGATTGATTTCCTAGTCGAAGTGTCTATTGAATGTGTTTCACTCTGTTTACTGATGACGGAAAAATATACGGTTATTTAATATTCTTAAATTAAGTTTTTGTGATGAGAATTTGAGTAATTTCTTGTATTTCAAATGAATTTTGAAGATTTTGTGCAAAGTAAGGAAAATATAGATAAGTAGGTAATTTGGATAAAAAGTTAGGTTTATTTGAGATTTTTGAGAGTTTTAGTTATAGTCAGAATTTTTCGAGTGAAAAAGAATTTGATTTAAATGAAAAGATCATCTAATCAGAGTTAGAAGTTTATCTGAAAGAGTTGAAGATAGGATTGAATTCTAAAATGGATAAGAATAGAATTTGATGGAGATAAGAATCGAATTTGGAAGAGGATAAATATGAAATCAAAGATGAAGATCAAATTGGAAAGGTAAAATAAAATAAATTAAAGAGGAAGAAAATGTGAGAAGGAAACGAGTGCAGCTCGCCACACGCGTGGTGAGCTACACTGCACGAAGCCGAGCCAGTGCATGGAGCCGAGTGATGCTGGGAAAGAAACAAGTGCGCCTACGTGCGCGCTGCTGGTGCAGCGAGAGACAAGCGCTGACATGTGGGGCCATGATGAACTGTTGCTGTGCGATGATTGCTTGCTGCGGTGCCACGAGTCCAGACCGTGTTTGTAGCTGGTGGTCCCATCGTGCACGTGTCTTTAAGCGGATGGATAAGGACAAATCCGAATTCATTGCAACGAAAATTACGTTTGGGTCCCTAAAAAATCTCTGAAAAGCCCAATTTGATGCCTATAAATTGAAGGAGTTCTCAGAAGCTAATTCATCCGTTTTAGGAGTTTTTGCCCGTTGATCGGAGTGGGAGCTTGAAGACAGTGTTGAGCTGCAGCAGATTTATTCAAGGGCATTTTCAGAGCGGATTCAAGGGGAGAAAAAATTTAATTTAGGGTTATTATCAATTTAACTCCTCAAATTAAAAATAATATCAAATCATTACTGATTTTAAAAATATTAGTTAAAAAGGTTCAATCGTTAATTAAAATAGTAACTCAATTAATAAAATAACGGTTTTATGAAATTTAAGGGTAACAAGGCCATTGAAGGTTGAATCCATAAATGGATTCCAGCTTGACCACTCAGAATGTGCCATGTGTGGAATCAAAAAATTAAAAAAAAATCATAAAAAATTTGAAAAACTGAAGAAAAAAAAAAAATCATCAATCAGCTATCACCACTTTCTCTCTCCCTCTCTCTCTCTTCTTTGAACCCAGACCTGGGTTATCACTTTCTCTCTCTTCTTCTTTTTCGAACTCTCATTACCTCATAATCTCTCACACAGTCACACCCTCAGCCATCAGTCTCACACCCTCCACTACCTCAACTCTGCCGTCACTCTCTCTACTGATGCTCTGGCTTCGTCACCGGTCAGACCGGTATCTCCCTACCGCCACTTTCTCTCTTCACTCTATGCCAACTCTCCCCATCCACTCTCACTTGTTCCTAGTAAAGAATGAAAGATCGGCGGCTAAGGGAGGTGAAGATACGAGTTTGCTGCCGCTCTTGGTGATCTTGGTGGCAGTGTTCTGTTGTTGATCTAGGTGGCGACGGTGGCAGTGTTCTTCATTAGGTGCTCTCGGTGGCTTCTTCATCATTCACTCTCGATGGAAGTGGGTTTTGCTTCTGGGTTCGATGGTTGCTTCTCTCGAGATCTGCTTCTGGGTTTTGCTTTTGCATTCGGCGGCTGCTTCTCTCCAGATCTGCTTCTCTCTAGTTTCTTCCTTTTTATTGATCTGCTTCTGGGTTTTGCTTTTTGTCGAATTTTTTTTGGTGGGGTATTAGTTTTTGCTGTTGATATGTTGTTTTGAATCATTTCTAGTTTGTTTTGGTTACATTATGTTATGTGTCATTTGGGTATTGAGGTTGCGCTCAAAAGATTGAATTTTGAAGAACAGAAGATGTTGAGGAATCGGTCGAAGGAGGAAGCCAGTGATGATAGACTAGTGCGGAGTTTTTTTCGTCTAACAGTGGAGTGTTTATGGTATTTTTGGTTTGTATTGGGTTTGACTTGTTGGTTTTGTCTGAGTTTTTTAATTGACAATGGACTGTTCATGGTGATTTTTTGGTTTGTATTGAATTTTTGGTTTATGACAATGGATTGTTTGGATTTGATTTGAATTTTTTTTTTCTGCATTTACATCGATTCTTCGATATACCCAAGTGCATGGGTTCATTGTTCAACAAACCCAGGTACGTGGGTTTGCTTTTTTTTATTTTTATTTTTAATTTGTCAAATTTTTTTATAAAAAAGATTTTATGATTAATTATTAATAATAATAAATTTAATTTAGGAATTAGTTTTATTTAATTCAATTTAACAAATAACAAAAGTTAATAAAGATTTTTATTTTTTATTATTTTTTAATTTATTTTATTTTGGCTATGAAAGGGTAGTTTGGTAATTGATTAATTTATTTTGTATTTTTATTTTTTAATTTTTCAATATAATAAGGGTATTTTGGTCTTTTGATGTTTTTGGCACAAAACTACTAAAATTTGGATGAAAATCACTTTTGGTTTATGGTAAAAGGTTTTTTGGCTAATATTTTTAAGTAAGGGTATTTTGGTCTTTTGATGTTTTTGGCACAAAACTACTAAAATTTGGATGAAAATCACTTTTGGTTTATGGTAAAAGGTTTTTTTGGCTAATATTTTTAAGGAAGAAAGGGGGGGGGGGAGGGGGGGGGGGGGGGGGGGGGGGGGGGGCGCCTAAATTTGGATGAAAATCACTTTTGGTTTATGGTAAAAGGTTTTTTGGCTAATATTTTTAAGGAAGAAAGGGGGGGGGTGGGGGGCTAAAATTTGGATGAAAATCACTTTTGGTTTATGGTAAAAGGTTTTTTGGCTATATTTTTAAGGAAGAAAGGGGGGGGGGGGGGGGGGGGGGGGGGGGGTGGGGGGGTGGGGTTGGGGGGGTTTAGGGTGATAAATTAACGTTATTTCATTTTTTAGAGGGGAGGGTGATAAATTAACGTTATTTCATTTTTAGAGGTCTTTTTTTTTGGTTTTTTGGATTTTTCCCTTTAATTTATCTTCTTTCTATTTATTATGGAAATTGTTCTTGTTGAATTTGTTTCCTTTGTTTCAATTATGCTGAACTAATTTTCTCAGATCTGGGCTATAATGTAACTTAATTATTATTTTAATTTACTCGATGATTCAGTATTATTTTTATAATTGATTTTTATTTTTGTATTCTACTTTATTGGATCTTAATGCTATCAATTAATTTAGACATATTAATTAATTAGATATTGTGGTCATAATGCACTCAAGAAAGGTATTATGTGTTTAAAAATCAATAGAATAACATCATTCATATGGGATAAAGAGTTGTGTAATCGTGTAAGGATAATTTGTTCTTAATGAATTCAAGTTAATTAATTTACATAGAGATATAGTCAGGTTAGTTAATTTGGGTATTTTTGTCCGACTATCGAGAGAGGCTTGCGAATATTTTAGAATTGTTCGATTAAATACAAAATAAAAATTATCTTTAGGTTGAGGAGAATAAATTAAAAGAATAATTCCAAAAAACTCATTATAATTTGTGAAAATATCAATTTTATTACTATAGTTTCATTTTTGCTTAAAATCTCTCCTGATATTAAAAAATTAATAAAAAATGACTATTTTATCCCCTATAACTTCATCATCAATTTGTGACTATTGGGGGTATTGTCGTCCTTTCACACTCTTCTAAAGATACTTTGAGTGCTTTGATTAACGTCAATAGGGATTTTAAATAAAAATGAAACCATGGATTGTAAAATATATATTTTTACAAACTATAATGAGTTTTTTTGATATTATTTCTAAATTAAATGAGATAGTTAAGTGAACTTGTATGTCTAGATGCTAGTCAATTGATTGAGTTCAATTGTTTTGATTTAATTTCCTTAGTTTAATTTTCCTGCAATTAAATCAATTTTCATTAATTTGGATAGTTTTGTCTTTAATTTATTTTGGGACTTAGTGCAAAGTTTGTATCCGTCCTTGTGTGTTTGACCTGGACTTGCTATTATTTACAAAGTAAACTGTGTATACTTGCATATATGCAGAAATAATCAAGCCTATTATTTTTATTATAATAACAAAAATAATAAAGTTTTTATTTTCATTATTTTCATTTACCTTGATAACTTGTAGGTTTCTAAGGTTATAATCACGCTTTTGAGCTGAATTTTCTAGGTACTACCTTGCAGTACTAGATCGGTTAGCATGGCCTTGCACTGGAAAGAATGCTGCTTCTAGAATTTGTTGGTCTACATAAGTGTTTTACAATGAGTTACTCCTAGGACACAATCACTGCCACTATCTCCAGTTCTCTTGTTCATTTCACATACTTGAGAGCTCACCTTAAATAGAGTTTTATTTGAGTTCCAGTAATTA